>JABEVN020003406.1:0-18399 GCA_013146195.2 Codonopsis lanceolata | reverse complement strand
AAAGTACACAATACCCACATCGTCTAAATTCACAATAGCTGATAAACAAACACACACCCACCCACATAACCATTATTCATTGAGACAAAACTTCATAGACAATAAGAGCATCAAATTAGATGAATTATATCAGTAACTCAACTTTGATATATTATAATATACTTAACAGTTTTTAAGTGTCAAGAAAAGTTAAGAAATTAAACCACTAAACAATCACGTACATTTGGCAAACTACACATCTAATTACCAACATCATCTAAATTAACCATTATTGATAAATACACACACACACACACACCACAATTACTTATTGAAACAAAACTTCATATACATTTTGGTTTTACTTGACATAATTATAATTTGTTAATAATATATATGTATATGGAGACCTGGTATTTACTAATGCAGTTTTCAATGTATGATAGTTTGTTTTAGTGATTATAGATAATAATTGTAGCAAAATAAAAAAAAATGGATGATGATGAATCTCCAGTAAAATTACAAATCTTATAAATATAGATCATCCATCAAGAACTAAGATCTAAAAATTACAAATTTATATTTTCTTAAATACAAATCTATAGTTCAAAATTACTAACCTAAAATTACAGATCTAAAATTATTTGTATTTGTTTTAAAATATATCTAAAAATTACAGATCTTTATTAATTTTAAAATTACAAATCCGATGTATTTTATTAAAAATTTAACAAACTTAATAGACAAACAAATTTGTATTTTAAATTAATAAATACGTCTAAAAATTACAAATATATAATATTAAAGTTACAAATCTAATAATTTCATAGCTAAAATCCACACACACACACACACACACACACACACACACACACACACACACACACACATATATATATATATATATATATATATATATATATATATATATATATATATAGATGTGATAGTGATAGCTATAATAGTCGTACATGTTAACGACAAATATTTGTATATAAAGAAGTATTCCAAAATTTATAATAACTTTTCTTCAAAATTATGTGATTTTCTATCTTTGAATTTACTTTTTATTAATCTTTTTTTTTATTTTGTCCATATTAAAATTTTAAATTGTATATTATTTAATTTTAAATGAATATATAATTTTACACCGTGTACAAACCGTGCAACGCACGGGGACATCACTAGTATATATATATATATATACATACTAGATCTTCATGCTCGTGCCTATGTCACGGTGCCAGAATATCTGATTTCATCAATTGAAATGACAATGCCTAAATAGAAGGTGCGATTTAAAAAAAAAAGTTACAGTTGAAGGATACACTGTTTCAAGTGAAAGTTGATGGATTGATGTTTTATATGTGGTGACTGTTCAGAAGATTAATCGTAGGGTGTGACTTTGTAATATGAAGATAAAACATAGGGAGAAGAAAAATGAGTAACTGCTCATAATCTATACATATATAAAAAGAGATGAGCAAATAATAGAAATATCCCGTCAAAAGTGACTTTCCAAATTTAGAAACATTTATAATTTGTATAGTTGTTATATATTTTTTGGAAATTGAAATGAAAATCAATTAATGAACTTAATAACAACTTTTCAAATTCAAATGACTTTACAAATATCTTTAGTGTATTTAACGTAAACAAATTGTATAACATTTAATATAGTTCAATATGATTTATGAAATGACAAGAAATACAATATCAAAATAATATCAAATATTGAATAATTTATTCTATATCCGATTTCATATTTCTCTTTTTAATTTTAATTTTTTTTTTGCATTTGTAATTGGCATATTGGCTTCTAAATCTTCACCACGGTAGTATAAACTCCCAAAAATAAGATTAAATGATGAAATAGTTGATTCAATATAAATTATTTGCCACCATTATTAATAATAATCTTGACAAATAATTACAATGCAGTATTATTCAAACCAGTTTAAAACCATACATCCAAGTAACATAGTTACTTCTCATCACTAATTAATTAGTTAATGGTTTACTAAAGAAATATTTTTGGTAAAGGTCCAAAAGAATGATAATATTTTTTTTTCGTTTAGTAAAAAACGAATTACATTATCAGGCTTACTAAATAATGTATTGTTCAACATAGAATATTATCATTACCTCATGAAATTTATAATATTTTAACTAACTTTATTTAAAATTTATTCATCGATGTAATAAGAAATATAAAAGATGGATGACAGATAAATTTGTTAATAGACAAATACAAATTAGTAAAAGAAAACTTGCATTAAATTAATGTTTCTCTAAGGAGTAAATAAAATGATTGTCAACCATAGTTATTTGCAACCGTATGAAGTGTATAAACTAAATGCAATAAATATTTTGAAACAAATCATTTTGTTTAGATGTTTTGAAGCTTAATTTATGAGTAATATGAGTAGTTTTATGAAAAGTTTAATTTTTCTTCATTCTTATAAATTTTAGATTATTATATTTCTAAAATTTAAAGATTTTTAGAACAAGTTTGTTGTTCGTGGTGTTTAGGTTTTTTCATTAATCATTATTCTAAAAAAATGTTTTCTATATTTTATAACAAGTTTATATATCAATAATATCAATAAATTATATAACAGTCAGATTTCAAATAATTTACTTCATACAATAGTAATATAAACATACATAATTATAACATATTATGAAATTTACAGACAATTTCATATAAATTAGTAAATAAAAAAGACAAATTAGTAACCGAGTATCTACAATAAATTTACTCTTAACATTTACTTGTCATCAATAATTGTAATAGTCCAGAAAAATAATTATTGTATAAAGTATCAGCATATGCACTACTCCTATTGTCATTAAAATTTTTTTTTTGTTTAACTCTCGAATATTTATAAAAATTCAAGCAATTTTATATGTGAAATCTATAAATCAGACATAGGATAAGGTTAGATTGAACAAATAATTGATAAATTTATAAGAAAATAAATATAAATATGATCTAAAGGGTGGGAAAGATGGCAAGACTAGGGGCCACACTTACTTATCAAAAAAATAGATAAATAAATAAATATATACATATATATGAGATTTTTTCTACTCCATTTTAATCAAATATGAAGCTAAAAAATAAAATTCTTGATATATTTCTCTAGCCTATATGTTTAAAAATCCAGGACTAATATATGCAAAAACAATTAACCTAAATTAACAAATAAAAATCTTTGTATATCTGTCCAGCCTACATGTTTAAAAATTCAGGTTTAATATTTACAAAAAACTTTAACCTATTAAAGTTAGTTTACAAAAGATATATATTTAGTCAACTTAATTTGTAATAGGCCAAGGTTAATTTGAACTTTAATTTTACAAATATTTACCAAAATATGCAGATCTATGATGTTTTTCTCCATTTTTATCAGAACCGAAGTCAAAAAGTACATAACTGATATTTATTTTTCTATTTTTGTCAAAATTAAATTTATAAAACAAATGTCCAACATAAAAAGTTGGGATCAAAATTGTTTTTATCCATTTTGAAAAAAAATTGGAAAAAAAATCATATGCTTAAATTTTTTCTCAGATATGATAGATCTAAGTTTCTATTTTTATAAACTATTTTTAAAAGTAAAGATGCATATTGATATGCACTTGGATATAATTAATTAACTATAAGATTTATATATTTTCAATACTTAGTTAAATTAAACTCTCAATTTTTTTTAATAATAATCGAAATTCAAATTTGTATCATACATATTTCTCTCAAAAATTTATTTAAAAAAAATAAAAAGAAAATCTAAGAAATCTAGCTGTGAAATGATTTGAAGGTATTCAATGTTAGGGTTTATTAGGGGATGATGTGGCTACGTATTCCGAAAAAGGAATGAGGATCTAGCGAAATATCAACTATCTGTTATAGGAGTTCTCCCAAGGCACACTAAGAATCTAGACTCAATAACATTTGTTATTGAATAGTTGTATAAAAATTATGTTGTATAATATGTTATTCATAACATTTTAGTGATGGAGGTTCTGTTTAGAGTTTGTTATTTCGACTTCAATTCCTTTTTTTATTAGATATAACAAATAGTTTGATATGTCATCTCCCATCCACCGTTCACAATCGCCATCTCTTTCCTCTTTCTTTCTTTCTCTCCAACTTTGATATCATCTCCGTTGTCATCGCCATCACCCACCATCTCCATATCGCTGAATCCGGCCAAATCGCCCGACATCTCCATCTCTATCTCTTTCCACAGCACAACGCCAGAATTCCAGTTCAATCGACTTCCTCCTATCAATTTTATCTCCTCAACTTTGCTTTCTTTTCCATCTCCACACACAATTGTTCCAGCCTTTAGATCCAGCCGATCTTTCTCTCTATCACCCATAGATCCGGCCAAACCCTCCTCTTCCCTCCATCATCGGCGAAGTGAGCCCCGATTTTCTTTCTCATCTTTGATTTCTCTTCTCAATTTCTAACAACAGCAGATCTGGTCCATTCGCGCTTCCAACAAAGCATCGGCTTCTTTCTCCATCTCCATTGGCTTAGCTACCTCCGTCACTAACCCCCACTCTCTTTTTACATCTCCAGCCTAGCAGAGCCGGAAAAGCTTTGCCCCTGCTTCATCTCCACTGACGAGGATAAGTCGCCGGTCCCTGCTCTAATGCCGCCTGCCAGGAAGAAGGCCGAAACAATAAAGAAGGAGATGATGAAGCCGGAACGAACTGGGGAGAGAGACTGAGAGGGGTTTGTTTTGTCGAAGATGGCGGGGGAGCTCAAAATTGCAAGAGGCCGATGATGGGGTTGTTGTCCAAGATCTAGGGAAGACAAAAACGGAGGCCGACTGGCGGACTACTTTATTTCCACCCTTTTGTTTCTAATTTCACATAAAGGTTTAGTAGTTACAGAGGCAAAATAAGTAATGACATAATTTAACGGCCAAATTTAACGGCCGTCCAAAAAATGGGCTCGCTTACATCCTAACTAATGTACAATGGCCTCATTACAAGTTTTAAACTTTCGGTGGTCTCTTTGCAAGTTTTTGAAAAGTTGGGTGGCCAAATTGAGGGTTTTGCCTATCTTTAATTTTATTGAAGTATATGATATTTTATCGATATATTCAATTTTATTTAAGTATATAATATTCTATTGATATATTATGTTTTATTTAAGTATATGTTATTCTATTGATATGTTCAGTTTTATTTAAGTATATGATATTCTAATATTCCATTTGGAGGTAAGACAATTGTGTTTGGTGGAGATTTTTGACAGATATTGCATGTGATTCAAAAAGGAAGTACATAAGACATAGTTCATCCCACTATTAATTAATTATATTTGTGGAGAGATTCACATGTATTGAGGTTGACAACGAATATGAGATACAGAGTATGGATCCAACGAGAGTTCCGAATAATTAAAACTTTTTGTCGATTGGATTGCGAAGATTGACGATGGTAAAATTGGTGAACCAAATTATAATTGTGCTTATGTTGATATTCCCAATTATCATCTGACTCTTGATGTGGTTAATTCAATAAATGATTACACGGTATTAAAGAACAATTCAAAAGGAATATTGTTTTTGAGCTCAGATTTTCCATTTTATTTTGATAGAAGCGTTGATCTTTTGAATGATATATATATATATGTAAAGTTTTAAATGAAATTTCATGTTCTGGAATCCTAAATCATGAGCTGAATTTGAAGGTTGGAATTTCATTAATGTTGCTTCGTAACATTGACCATTTCCTTGGGTTATGTATTAGCACGCGATTAATTATTACAAGGCTAAGAAACCATGTTTCAGAATTAGAAGGTCAAATTCTTTCAAATGAGCATTCTGGTGGTACTGTTTTATTTCAAAAATATTACTGACACCATCTGATCATGGAATTTCGTCCAATTTTCAAAGAAGACAAATTACGCTGATGGTGTCTTACGAAATGTCTATAAATAAAAGTTTCTAGCGTCAGACTTCTTTGAAACCCTATTTTTAGTCATGATTAGTATGTCGCTTTGTCTATAGTTATTAATCTTAAAGGTCTTTGAATTTTTTATGTGATAGTAATAGTTATAATAATCGTACATCTTCAACGTAAAAAACTTATGTGATTTTCTTTGATTTTACTGTTTATCAAATTTTATTTATTTTGTTTATATTAAACTTTTTAATTGCATATTATTCAACTTTGATTGAGTTTATGATTTTGCACCTAAGTACAAATCGTACAACGCACAGCTGCCTCACTAGTATTAATTGTAGGGGATAACTTGTAATATGAAGTTAAAAATAGATAACTACTCACATGTGAATATGAAGGTGAATTTCAACCATTAATTTTTTTAAGATAATTTAATCTCAACCTTTAAATAAACCTAGTTAATTACCTAACTATATATATATATATATATATATATATATATATATATATATATATATATATATATATATATATATAATGCACTGTTAGATTTTTTTCTCGTGTGGTACTATTCAATGGCGTATTTAAGAAAATTGAGGGAAACAGTAATAAGAGAGATGACATTTCAACTACTCTCCGTCACAAATTATTGTCATGTTTTCTTTTTTCAAAAACACTTTTACTCCAATTTATCCTTAATTTTCTGTGGCTTATATAAAAAAGACTAGATTGAGAAGTAATATTGGATTTGGGAGCGGTATTCTCATTCCAATCATGCATTAATATGACACTCACTATATATTTCATCAAAATATATAAATAAATAAATAAGGGTATATCTGCTGTAATACAATCTTACGGATATTAATTCGTAAAATGGAACCATACTCTCTTATATCTCAGTTCACTAACACATGGTAAGTGGGGTCAGAAGATTCGTCTTACAAAAAAGAAAAACTAGTATGACGGTCTTTCTTAAGTTTTTGTCACTATCTCATTTCACTTGTTACATTTTAAAAATTGTTTACATGTTTTTAATATGCATGTCTACTATTATATACTCCATTCGTTTTGTGCAAAGAGTCAAACTCGAACTTTTTTTTTAATAAAATAACACTTTTTATAGCCTATTAATAATAAAATTATATTAAGAAAATGACACTTTTGAAAGTGGACTCTTTAAGTAAAACATTCAAAAATGGAATAGTGGACTATTTACTCGGAACAGACAAAGTATTTCTTATAATTTGCACTACGAGCATGAACAATGGTGTATCAAACATTGAATCAAACCAAATATTAGCTTACAACGATATATCTAAATAAAATAAAATCTAATTCTTATTTGATTTGGTTTGATTTGAATCAATATATGCTACAAATCAAAATCAAAAAAAAAAAAAATCAAAGTAACTGGCCATGACATAAAACTGCATAGTTTTGGCCTTTAAAGACATGAAATGACGACGTTTCAAAGCCCAAAATTCAAAAGATAAAAAAAAAGGTGACCGATAACCATTGTGCACGCGCGAGGAAAATTTGCTGCCCCTCGCTTTCCACATGGTAGGTTACTAGTGGTTGAAATGACTTTTCCACCGTTGTTTTTCTTGGTCAATTTTTGGTCAAAAAAATTATTTTTTTAAAATTATTTTTGTATGAGTTAAAGTATACATTTTTTTTCTTATAAATAGACTTGGTTTGTTTTATTTGGATATCCGAAAAAATTTCTATTATTTTTTCAAGTTTTTTAGCCATTTTCTTAAAATAAAATAAAATAATAGAGATAAATATTGTGAAATATGTAAAAGTATTGAATTCAGTCCCATTATTGTATGAGTTTTTTGGTTTTAAATCAAATAAGTATTAAATAAATTATTTTATTAGTTTTTAATGAGTTATGTTTGATTTGAGTTGTTTAATCAAAACTATTATTCATGCTCTAACATGAACCTTTTTTTGCATGATTATCAGAAATGTTATGCTTTTTGAAATATATAATGAAAGTTTATAGGCAAAAATTGAATACGTATATATGGATTGAGCAAACAAAAATAAAATGTGAAATTATAGTAATTATTTATTTATTGTGATTGAGGTGGCATTAAAATTAATTTACTCGTGACGTCGTCATTACAACATGATGACCCTGGATCAATAAAGTACACGCGGCAATCCGTTTTAGTTGAAACATCAAACATGACTGATATTCTCAGATGGAGCCCTGAGCCTGGTGGAGATGGTTATTATATACTGTAGTCAATATTCTAGATGACCGATTAGGCGGTGATGTTGATCTTTCATTTTTCTTTAATACTCCTTCAATTCCGGTTAAAGAGTTTGCGTTTAAAAATATTTTTTTTTAAAAAAAGATATTATTAATAACTCATTAATAATATAATAATAATTTTATTTCTTAATTTTTAAAAATTAATTTTTTAAAGTAAAACAACTCAAAATAAAATCGTGAATTTTTTGGTCGAAACGAAGGGAATACTTTTGTTTTATGTTAATTTGTGTTTATTAGCCAAAAGTATTTATGTTTATATTTGGAAAACTACCAAAAAGTCCTACTATAAAAAATTCATATAAAAAAAGTCTCAAAACTACTTCTTGTATCCAAAAAAGTCCCAAAAATAGAATTTTAATACTAGAAAGTCTAAAATTTAACATATCTATAAACACCGTTATGTTAAAAACTTTCATTTTTTTAAAAAAACTTATTTTTCTTTTCGTTTATGACAATGGTATGATAAAAATTGAATTTAATTGAACATAATAATAATAATAATAATAATAATAATAATAATAATAATAATAATAATAATGTTATTATAACAATAATACTAATATCATTGTATTTATCAACATTATTTCTATTAAATACTACCAAAATTTACTTTAAAAATGTATTCTCAAATAATCCCAAAATAAGTACTCATTCATAAAATTTAAAGTTAATTTTCTCATAGTAAAAATCCAAAAAGTTAACCTTTACACTATAATGAAATGTTGATATTATTATTATTATTTTTATTATTTATACTACTACAACTATAGCAATAAGTTTGTCTATAGTTATTATTAATATTATAGTTATTTGTTGTTGTTATTGCTATTATTATTATTATTATTATTATTATTATTATTATTATTATTATTATTATTATTATTATTATTAAACATTATTATTATTAGTATATCATAAGTATTAAATCATTGACATAATTGAAGTTAAATATAAGTTTCTTTCAAATAAAACCTCATACACCGTGGAAACGTTAAATTTTGGAGTTTTTGGTACTAAAAGTTTAACTTTGGGATTTTTTGGATATGACATTTTTTTAGTGAGACTTTTTTGGTATTTTTCCCTTTATATTTATAATTTTCAAAACAATTCAACTAACATATTGGTTATACTCGAGCATTATTGAAATTATGATCAATTCTAGTGTTAGTTATATATCCCTAAATTATTAGATTTTTCAAATATGAACTATTTGAGTGTAGCGGAGGAAGTTATTTAACGTTTCAAAAAGAATACAATTATAATTGTAAGGTGGTTTTAGTGAGGCTAGAACAAGTGGTATTTCTGGTGAAGCTTGAACAATTAACATGTTTATTAAGAGAAGTGAGCAATACTAAATGTTGTCTTTTGTGAAGCTTGAACAACAACTGTGTCTCTTTTGAGATTTGAACACCTGATCTATTCGTTGAGACTTGAGAGTAGTGTTATCTATTGAGACTTGGACACCTGAGTTCTTTGTTGTTTTATGGTTTGATTGGTTTGTTAATTATTGCATTATAGCAACTTTTAGGGTAATTTTTTTGAAGGTTATGGTTTGGCCTGGCAATAAAACTCATTAATCCACCCGACTTGACCTTAAAATTACTCGACACAATCCGTTAATATTTTTGCGTCAAAATGGGTAACACATTTCAAACCAAAAATATTAACGGGTTAAACGGGTCAAATCCGTTACCCAATTTACCCGATAGTTTTTCTCCATAAATATATGGATTTTTGGGTGAAATTTAAGACGGGTCGATCCATTTAAACCCGTTACAGTTCGTCCCAATTCAACACGACTCATTTCGACCAGTTTGATATTTAAGTTGTAATAGGTTTCGACCCGTTACCCGTTTCATCCAAAGCCACTCAATTGTGATGCCTAGCTATGATGGTAATTTAAATACCACAATTGAGAAGTTGATGTAGTATATATATATATACACACACATATATATATATACATATTACTTATTAGTGAACCTTCTTATTTATAGCAGTTTCTCGCCTAAACCAACTTTTTAATACTTGAACATACTAAAATTAAAAATATATATATATAAATCACTGAAAGATTGGAAGATTTCAAATTGGAGAAGCAGAGTTTCTTATTACTATAATATATTTGGTCAAAGGTTAGGTTGATAGTCTTATTCATTAGCAATAAATATCTTTCAACTTTCTTTGCATGAAAGTACAATACAGGACCTACCATGCACGTTCATTTTCATAGGCCGCCTATAATGTGGCAAGAATAGTTTTGTTGTCGTTGTTAATAGTCCAAGGGGTGGCCCACGGGAAGATACATGGCTTTACAAAGTATAAGGTTTTAGGTTCAATCTCTTTTCATGCATCCATTAGGAGGAAAAATTAAAAATTAAAAATTAAAAAATATGTTGTCGTTGTTAATAGAAAAATACTTCATCCGTCCTTAAATTATCGTCTTGGTCCTAAATTATCGTTTAGGTGAACTTAACACACAGTTTAAAAAAATACATTTGACTGAATTATTAATATTAGTTTAATACGTAGTTTACTTTAAAACACATATGTATGTGACTCATAATTAAAGTATGATGAAAAAGTAAATATAAAGTAATAAAAGTGTTCTCATAACAAAGAAAGTTTCAAACAAGACAATTATTTTGGAACGAACGAAAAAGGAAAATAAGACGATAATTTAAGGATGGAGGAAGTAAAAATTTTCTTTTGAGTAAGTGTTGTACTTGACTCGATACACATATTAAGAAAAGATAATTGACATTATTATCTTATGAGACTCCAAGAGTTAGATCCATCAATTTTGATAAAGGTAATTTTCAAAAAAAAATTATTAAAAAATAAACAATTTTTTGGAACGATCTAAAAAGAATAGATGAACTCGTTTGAAAAAAACTTCATAATCTTTCTTTTTTAGATATTACTTTTATTATTTTATCTTTAACTTGATTTTCCACATTATTTTTATAAGCTCCACTTTTATACGAGCATTCTTTAAAAACCCAAATTATCAGAATTTTATGATATAGTGAATTTTCTTTTTTCTTTTAAATTTATCTATTGGTTCAAACATAACACTCTTTCAACAACCGAGAGAATATTAACTTAGTCCTTACTTTTGTATATCACTTTTCCGTCATAAGATCTCACGTTTTTTTTTTTTTTTAAGATTTGTAATAAAATTGGGCTTAATAATCGGGTGAGTTGAGTTGGGATCGGTAACGGGTGACATTCATTAAAAACTAAATATCAAATTGGTCTAAATAAATCAGTTGAATTGGGTCGGTTAAAGTGGGTAGCGGGTCGACCCGTCTTAACTAAGAATTTTCCCTAACAATCTATATATTTATAAAGTAAAAACTATCAATTGAAAATAGGTAACTCGTTTCAACTCAAAAATATTGACGTGTTGGGTTGAGTCTAATAATTTTCAGGTCGGGACGAATAAACAAGTTTCAGATTGTAATTGTCAAACCTAAATATGATCACTGAGAATGAAAATATAAATCATGAAAAAAAATCATAAACCACAAAAAAATAAAAATAAAAAAAATTGTCAACACGATCGAGATTTTGAGCGACTGCATAACAAACATTAGTAAAGGTCTTGCTTGGATTGAATTTTGTAACCGAATTCCAAATAGTAGGGCCTCTTGCCTTAGGTAGGCTGGCTCGGTTAGAGCCTTAAATATGCTATCTTTCTTTTTTTTTTTTAAGAGAAAATCGGGTCAGTCTTTTTAAGATATTATAGTCTCTTCAATCAATTTTCTTTTTATTCAATCGATTGAGTTCACTTTTAAAGCTAAAATAATAAAAATACTCTTAATAAATAAAAGATACGCGTACAAACCGTGCCCAAAATTAGGCATCCAAATAGAAAAACTAGACATCGAGTAATATTACATGGGGATGAAAAAAAATGCCTCTTACTTTTTTTTCCTCACCAGTACAATGGGAATGAAAAAAGGTGTTCAAGTATGCCCTGGTGTTCACTTCACATGTGCGTAGGTTTTGGTTCGAATGTCCTCACACAGAGAGGATTAATATCTTATGGTTTCAATTTTCAAATATATTTATTTTTTAAAAAATAGTTATGATTTTATCTATAATTTTAATCTTAAAATACATTATTAAAGTTTATGAGCTACAAATTGAAAATATAAGTTTTCAGTAAAAACGTCTTATAGATCTTTATTCGTAAGACGGAACTTTACTCTTTCACAATTCAACTCACTTATAAAATGCGGTGATTGGATAAGGAGAATATGTCTTACAAAAATATACGTAAGACCATGTTACCCAATTTTTTTACCAAATTATAACTAAAAATTATCAACAATAATAGTTACTTTTTCATACATTCTCCCCGAATTCAACCACATTTATACAAAGTCAACTTTTGATTCAAGAGAAATACTCTCTTCACCTTAAATTATTGTTTTGTTTGTAAATTTTTTTAGGAATATATTTTTCCTATTTTACCCTTAAGTTTACTTGCTATGCTAATAATTGTCTCACATGGACATAGGCTTTAAAAAATCATATTATATCAATATTAATAACTAAGTAATTTTTTTTAAAATTCATATACCAGTTAAAACATGAAAATAATTTAGGTATAAGTGATTACTATTCTTGATCTCCTTTTTAATTAACTCAACACACTTGATTGAAAGATTTAAGAAATATTAAAAAGAAATAAAATAAACATTACGTGAAAGTTGAAACGGGTTGGTTCCAAAATGGAACAAAGATTTAAATAGGGGGATGCTTAATACAGTATATATTAAATACTTAATACAACACTTTTTTGTTATAAAAATATTATATAATCCTTAACAAAAAATGTTTTAATTAATTTTTTCAAGCATTGGGACCGGTTTGGAACCAGTCCTAAAAAAATTTAGGCATTAAGACTGGTTTGGGACCAGTCCTAAAAATAAAATAAAATAAAATTAGGTATTGGGACCAGTCCGAAATATAATTTTTTTAGGCATTGAGATTGGTTTGGGACCAGTCCAATTTTTTTTTTCATTTACCTAAGAAATGGCAAAGGGTAATTTGGTCCACTTTTTTTTTAAAAAAAAATGTTATATTAAATATTTTATAGGTGCTGTATTAAGTATCAATGTTTAAATATGCCTATGTTATATGAAAAATGTTAATAAGTGTGACCAATTATACCCTTGAATTTGTTTTAGAATTCTTTCTAATTGCCTTATAAACTACTTCCACGGTTGCATGTAAAAAGTTCACTTTACTATTTTAGGATGTTTAACTTTACTTTCAAAAATTATATTAACAATTTCTATAACATTTCATCTTTACCCTCCACTTGTAATGTAAACACACTAGATTTTGTGTCCGTGTCTATGACATGTCGCCCATATAACTTGATTGAAGTATGGAAAAGGCAGTATGTGAATATTTCAATATATGCTTATGATTTTATTGGTGTCGGATCAATGTAAACTACACAACAAAAGAGAACAAAACTCAAAAATTAAAGAAAAAACACATTTTATTTGCTGCTACGGTTGTGACATCATGTATCAAACTTAAAAGATGAATTTAATGTAAATCAATCAAAAATCCGATTGAGACATTTCAAGAAACAGTTCATTGGATATCGCATGGAAAGAAACAAAATATTGAAATAATAATTGATTATAATTCATTAGTTACAAAGGAAAACCAATTATGAAATATTCAAATTTTTAGCAAAAGAAATGAGATTGTAGTAATAATATTTTATTGTTTTCAATAACAACTTAATCTTTCTCTTAAAATTCTTGCTTCACAACAATAAATGGTTTAGAAACACGACTTGCAATAAAATTTTCCATTATCTGTAGTTGTAAGTAGGACAAAAAAGATATCAACATATTCACTTAACTTTATATATTTTATGCATAAGAGTCTCGATTAATGGAAAAGATAGGACACGTCAACAAACGTCGACAACTTGGTCTCTCACGAATTGGAGCATAAGTTTGCAAACAAATTTATTTTAACTGCTGAGTTGTCAAATTTTCAAGTGATAGAGAGAAGAGATGTAAGGAACAAATCAAAGCTCATCAAACAGCTCTAAATGGGGTTTTCAAAAACTGAGTATTTAATTCACACGAACTAGGTCCTGAAAAGAGAGAAAAATGATCCATATTGATAACGATGTTATAAATACAGAGTATGATAGATAAATCATACTATCATATATTAACAATCTTCTTCATTAGGTACTACCAATACCACTACTCCAATCAAATAGTCAATGCCTTTCATAATAACTAAACAAGCTTCGGCTTCTTTTGTTACGAATGGTTGCATTACATGCTATGCAAGGTTGTCTGGATCATAACATCATTCATGTTATGTGTATTTTCTAAAACCAAAAGCAAGATAGCTTACAAAACTAAATTAACCACCCAAAAAGATAATCAAAACTGACCACAACGAAATGATAACACAACAAACAGTTAAACTCCAACAAACGAAACTAATTGATCGTTTTCGTACAAAAAATGGTGATTCCATTTGATGTCATTTGAATCTTCCCACGTGTTTTGGGAAAATTTTCTTTCAAATAAAAAAAATTAACAAACAGAAAAACAAAAGAACATGTTTGATGTTTACAGATGAAAAACTCGAAGACTGGGTTGCAACTTAATATTTGAGTTTTCAAAAACTAGGTATTTAATTCACGCGAATTGGGTCCTGAAAAAAGAAAGAAAAATTTCTTTCAAATAAAAAAATTTACAAACAGAAAGACAGAAGAACACAAAAGGGAAATATGATTCTGACGAACTGATCCTGAAATAAGAAAGAAAAATTTCTTTGATATAAAAAAAATTTACAAACAAGAAGACAGAAGAACACAAAAATGTCTCAAGTTGACTTAGGCTCATACTAATCCCCATCACTTAGCCCATCAGATAGTACATTTTGATTTGTTTCACTTTAACTATTCTTCAAAAACAATTTTCGGGTTCCATTGGGTCCCAAAAAATAGAAAAATTAGGAAAAGGAAGGTAAACATGGATACTAATCATATATTCAAATCTTCATTTGTAGGCATCACTCCTTTCTAATCCCCATCACTTTGCCCATCAGTACTTGTATATTTCTATATATTTTTAATGATAGAGACTCAAATTACAATCAAAACTAGGGTTGATAATTGGGTGGGTTAGATTGGATATGAGTCGGGTTAAAATGAGTCGACTATTCTCACCCCACATTTTTCACCAAAAAACATATATTTTCATAACAAAAAAAGTATGGGTCAAAATGAGTAATGGGTCGAAACGGGTAACGGGTCGACCCGTTTCGACCCATGAAAATTTTCAAATTGAATTGGGTGGATTAATGGGTTTTGGGTTGATATTGCTAGCCCTAATTAAAACTATCTTTAAAGTTATTCCATACTATTTACTAATTCGAGTCAATTCTGCATTAACGTAATGGTGGGGCCAAACTTCCAATTTTAGAGTTTCGTTGTGCATACGTTGAAGTTTTAACTAACAATAATCCAGCCTAAGGATTTGAACTACCCAAATTGGAGAATGAAAAGGACTAACAAAATCGGAAGAAGCAGTCAGTGAAAGAAGCGGTCACTAACTCGATGAAAGCGAAAGGAGTTGAACATAATTTGGTTTTCAATTTCAAGCCCTAGAGAAAAAAGAGGGGGAGAGAGACATAGACAACCGCTGTATAGTGAGAGGAGAGAGAGGGTTGCGAAGAAGATAAAGTGGGGGAGGCTGGACAACCGTTGTTCACACATGTGAATTCTGAACTTGATTTAGACCGTTGGATCTTTGTAAAAAAATTAATCTCAGCCTTTGAATATTTTTTCCCAATTGTACACGTATTTTGAGATATGTATTGTAATATAGATTATTTGTACTTAAGTATTTTTGTAATTATGACCAACTCTAATGACATTAAAATATCTCCTTATTAATTAGACTTTTCAAATAGTAACAAACATCACAATGATAAATTTTATTTTCTAATTGTTATTTTTAAATTTTCTCAAGTTTCGTAGGTGCAAAGGCTTAAAACTAATTCTCAAGTCGAGTAGAACCAAAGTGATTTTAACTTGAGACCTAAGCTTCCTAGTGACTGGCTGACCTTGGTGATAAATGGTGGTTTTGATGATATAAATTTATTAGTGTATGAATAATTTGGATTGAATTTCAAGAATTAAGTTGGTCAGCTAAGAATGAGACTGGGACATCATTTTTGGTCGTGGGCAACATCATTTCTGCCGACTAATATCCAGATACAACCATACTTGAGGTTGGTTCTACCGACTCCATCATACTATAATTGATGCTCATTAGTCATTCCTTTGCTTTGTGCAGAGCACGCGCGTGCAAGCAAGTTACAAGTATGGCCACAATTAATTAAGCGCATCAACTCGTACAATTAGTTTTAGTTTATTATACTCCCTCCGTCCCTAAATTATCGTCATCCTTTCCTTTTTCGTCTGTCTCAAAATAATTGTCTACTTTGAAACTAACCTTTTTAGAATATTATTTTTACTACTTTACCCTTACTTTTTCACCCTACTTTAATTATGAGCCACATATACATGGACATTAAAGGAAACTACACATTAAACCAATATAAATAATCAAGTCAATTACTTTTTCTTAAACTGTGCGCCGGGTCAACCAGGACGATTATTTAGGGACGGAGGGAGTATATTATTTTGAAATGTTTCATTTATATCTAAATAATATCTATATTACAATAGAGTTCATTCAGTCATTCTTACACATGTGCAATTGACTAAAGCTATTTAGATGTTGAGATTAAATTATCTTTAAAAAATTTAATGGTTAGGATTCACTCTCACATTCATAAGTGGGAGAGTAGTTATCTACTTTTAACTCTCTATGTTCTCATCCTGTTACAAAGTTACCCCCTATAATTAATATTATGAGCAGTCACTCTCTGAAATTAATCTTCTAAACCATTACCCCTCACAAAACATTAACCTTACATTAATATAATCTTACAATAGAACTTAATTACCACTTAAAGTAATGTATCCATCAACTGTAACATTTTTTAAAATCGCGTCTTCTATTTAGACGTTGACGTTTAATTGACGAATTCAGATATACTGACACCGTACACTATCAATCTAAATAATAACATGAATATTTTAAATTATCATCAATTTAACTATCCAACAACTCCGAAGAATAAAGATAGTATGAATATCACAGATGCGCCGTCAGTCTCCTTGAAATAATATCTAACGGCAGGGATGACCGACGCTATTTTGTTTTTGCCATTATATTTAAGTGTAAACACAATAGGTTAATAATTACTTAGTCAAACCATGTCATAGAGTCATAATGTAAGACTAAAACTTGCCCTTGTACATTATTTTTTTTATTTTACAATTCAGTTTAAATGCTGGAAGTCAAAACAATCCAACTGCTTTCTCTTACAAAAATAAACTAATTATTGAAAACACAAAAAGATCGAGGAAAAGGTTGACCTTTTATTTTTATTTTTTTGTTTTACTGCTCTCATCATTTCTAGATACTTGTCATGTTTTGACTTTTTTTAATTGAACTTAGTATTTTTTATTTTGAAAAAATAAAAAAATTAATGTCAGAATTTTATTTAAAAAACACTAAAATTGACTAAAAAAACACAAAACATAACAATAATTTAGAAACATAATTTTTTAATTAGCCTTTTCTTTTAATGCCACAGTCAAAAGTAGAACATATAAAATATTTGGTATTATTATCATGTTTTCTTGTTTTATCTTTCCTAAAACAATTATTTTATTTGAAAGTTCTTTTAGGACAATATTTTTACCATTTTACCATTAATTTTTTTCTTATTTTATTTACGAGAGAACATGCACATAGGTTTTAAGCAACAGTACACAGTACCCATTATAATAATATTAATAATCAAGTTAATTGTTTTTCCATAATCCGTGTGCCGAGACAAACAAAACATTAATTTTGTGAAGATGGACTAATAATATTTCTCTTCAATTTATAATCTGAGGAGTAGTTTTTTATTCTCTTCTACCAAATTCAAGGATTGTTAGTAGCAAATCTAGGGCACCTAACAAATCAACTCAATCCTTCCTTGAAGTCAATAAAATGAATCATATCTTGCCAAAAAGTTTTAGAGCACCAACTCTAGAGTAACTTGTACTACCTGCTTAA
>JABEVN020003405.1:0-18413 GCA_013146195.2 Codonopsis lanceolata | reverse complement strand
TTGATAAGAAAATCCAATCACTTCTATGGTCGCTAAAGCCAATGTCATGAGCATGGTCAAAGCCCAAAGGCAAAGGGAAATTTGCTGTAGCCGGAAAGTGGGACAAACCTAGGTCCCAAAGGTGGAGTTTCTAAGAAGAAGTTTCATGGAAACCCATGGGAGGCATGGGTCACAAGTCCACGGTTTGCAAGAAACCAAAGAGGGAGCGTGAAGCCAATCTTGTGGATGGCATTGCTCAAGATGTGTCGTGATATTAACCTTGTTCAAACCCAAATCGTTGGTGGATTAAACCAAAAATGCCACTAGCAACGTGCCCGGCTCCAACAAGGAGATGTTCAAAGACTCAAGCCGCCTGAGATGGGGAAAAGATCTACATGGGAAATTCTGCCACCTCGATATCAAAGGTCAAGGGAAAGTGGTTTCAAGATGACCTTGGGAAGGAACCGACTCTCAACAACGTGTTCTATGTGCCTCGAGATTCAAAGAACTTAGTGTCCGGATTTGCTTGTGAAGCATGGCTTCCGTGTTGTTTTTGAGTCGATGTTGTAACTTTGACTAAAAGTGGAATGTTTGTAGGCAAAGGGTATGTTAATGACGGGTTGTTTAAGCTATTCGTAATGGTTGTTAAGCCTAAGAGCAATAATAAGAACAAGTCTTCTCTGCTTACTTGCTTGAGTCTTCCAATTTATGGCATGGTAGACTAGACATGTTAATTATGGTACTTTACGAAGACTAATTAACATGGATTGCATACCAAAATTCCAAATTGATAAAAATCACAAGTGTGAAACTTGTGTAGAAGCAAAGTTAACAAGAACGCCCTTCCATTCTATTGAAAGAAATAGTGAACCACTTGAATTAATTCACACCGATGTGTGTGATTTTAAATCAACACAATCACGTGGTGGGAACAAGTACTTCATAACTTTTGTTGATGATAGCACAAGATTTTGTTATGTGTATCTTCTTAAAAGTAAAGATGAAGCAATGTGAGAAGTTTATTCTCTACAAAACCGAAGTTGAGAATCAACTTAACAAGAAAGATTAAGATGTTAAGAAGTGATCGCGGAGGTGAATATGAATCACCATTCACGAATTTTGGCGCTTAAGCATGGAATAATTCACTTAAACAACAAAGACCTTACGCACCTCAACAAAATGGCATTGCAGTAACGCAAAAATCAAACTCTTAAAGAGATGATGAATGCCATGGTGTTAAGTTCTCGATTACCACGTAACATACGGGAGAAGCTGTTTTGTCGCCTAATTATCTTTTAAATAAGATACCTCGTGAAGAAGCTTGACAAAAGCCCTTACGAGATGTGGCATGGAAGAGTTCCATCCTACAAATACTTGCGAGTGGGGTGTCTTGCAAAGGTTGTTGTTCCTTTACCTAAAAAGGTGAAAGTAGGACCAAAACCTTGATTGCATATTCATTGGTTATGCACATAATGCAGATCGCTATCGCTTTCTTGTGCACGAGTCTAAGATAGAAGACATACACAAGAATACAATAATGGAATCTCAAAATGTTTCTTTCTTCGAAGATGTATTTCCTTGTAAGAGGAGCAATGAGTCTAACTCATCAAACGGGTACATGCTTCTGGAAGAAGATGAACAAGAAGAGAATGAGCAAGAAGAGGTGGAACCTCGTCGTAGCAAAAAGAAGTAGGGTAGAAAATCTTTGGTCCGCATTTTCTTACCTACATGCTAGAAAGTGAACCTCAAAAGCCTAAAGAGTCGTGAGTTCCTCCGAGGACCTCAATGGAAAGAAGCCATTAAAAGTGAGATTGATTCCATTCTTCAAAATCACACTTGGGAACTAGTGACCTTCCTCAAGGAAGCAAACCATTAGGGTATAAGTGATTTTCAAGAAGAAAATGAAAGTAGATGGAACAATTGATAAGTATAAGGCCGACTTGTAATTAAAGGTTACGCACAACGTGAAGGCCTTGATTACTTTGATACTTATTCTCCTGTTGAGAATAACCTCCATTAGATTAGTACTTGCTATTGCCGCATTAAGTAAATCTGAAGTACATCAAATGGATGTAAAACTGCCTTTCTAAATGGTGATTTAGAAGAGGAGATTTACATGGAACAACTGTAGGGTTTTCTCGCTCCAGGCAAGAAAACAAAGTGTGCAAGTTGGTTAAGTCTTTGTATGGCTTAAAACAAGCACCAAAACAATGGCATGAGAAATTTGATAATGCCATGTTGGGTCAGGATTTAAAATCAATGAATGTGATAAATGTGTATATGTAAAGGACACCAAAATGGCTATGTCATTTTATGTCTTTACGTAGACTACATGCTTATCATTGCGCAATGATAATATGATCAAATCCACAAAAGACATGTTAAACTCAAAATTTGACATGAAAGATACGGGGTTACCGATATAATCCTGGTGTTAAAGTTTCTAGAATTTCAAGTGGACTTATTTTAAGTCACCACACTACGTGGATAAAATTCTAGAGAAGTTTAGCAAGGATGACATTGCAATAGCTAGAACTCCTATTGACACAAGTCTACATCTATCAAAGAATAGGCGAGACTATTTCGATAGAATACTCGAGAATCATAGGAAGTCCGATGTACTTAATGAGTTGTACAAGGCCGATATTGCCTATGCCGTGAGTAGATCGAGTAGATATACGAGTAATCTCGACCGATCATCGAAAGCGATAGTCGAGTACTAAGGTACTTAAGATATACTCGGATTATGGATCGACTATACAAGAGATCCAAAGAAGATCGAAGGATATACGATGCTAATTGATCTCCGATATTAAAGACTCAAGGTCTACTAGTGGATTTGTATTCACTTTGGCGTGCGCCCATATCATGGAAATCTTCTAAACAAACTGTAATAGCTAGATCCACGATGGAGTCTGAGTTTATAGCTCTAGATAAAAGTGGTGAAGAAGCTGAATGGCTACGCCAATTTATAGAAGATATTCCAAGATGGACTAAACCTGTACCAGCAATTTGCATACATTGTGACAAATAATCGCCTATCGTGGCACGTAGTAACATGTACAATGGTAAGTCTAGGCACATACGCCGTAGACATAATACCATTAGACAACTACTCTCAACCGGTACTATATCTATTGACTACGAAAGTCAAAGGATAATATAGCGATCCGTTAACCAAAGGGTTAAATCGAGAGTTAGTTGAAAAGTCATCAAGAGGAATGGGTCTCAAACCTTTGGAAAATAAATCTATACAATGGAAACCCAACCTAGTTGACTGGAGATCCCAAGATCTAGGTTCAAAGGGACAACCTAATTGTAAAAAGATTTTGAGTCACTGTGGGGGATTCGTCTCTTATCAAGTGATGAGTGTAAGTAAGAGGATAAGCATATGGCTTTTAATGATTTTAAGAATCACCTATGTGAGAGAGAAGTGGGGCCGCTTCGAAGAGAATTGAATGAGACTCAATTCTTAGACCCTTCGTAACCAGCGTATGTTCAGGCCATGAATGAACATAACTATGAGAACTCGAATTGTGTCGAAGATTCCTCGTGTGAAGTATGTAATCGTTTACTTAAGGCGTAACGCTTCAAAGACATCATGTCTACCGATCGCCCTAGAAGTTAGCATGTTTTCAAGGGAAGGTTCAAAGGTTAACACCTACCTATCCTACGCAGTTTCAACCTGAAGTCTATCACCGTTATCGCCAATTTCCTTCATGTGGGGGATTGTTGGAAAACTAGTGTTTTTAAGTGAAGTAAATTGGGGCTTTGAGGCACTAATTTATTTGTGAGTCATTTATGTAATGACTATGATAATTGTGGAATTATGTTCTTCTCCGTGAGTACATAAGAATACTATATTTATTTGTCCAATTCGATATCTGATGAATAAGTTATGAGGTTTAAAGTAGGACATTTGATATGTTGAAGTGGGTTATCCCACATTGGGAAAATGTGAAAAGCTTGAAGGGTTTATATACAAAGGCTCCCTTGGTGTTGGGTAAGCTTGTATAGAAAGTACTATCCCTCCCGCCGCCTGGGGGGTGCAAATCATGGTCCAATTTGGCTTGATCGGCACTCGTGTGCCCGCATTACGCGACACGAATGTCGGACCAAATTGTGCTACTTAGACAAACCCGCCTTTGCACATTTTTTCTTTTTGAATTTTAAATTCAATTTTTGTAACTCCAAAGATTAAAGAGCGGAATAATTGCTTTTAATGGACGACATTTGTCTTAATGTCCGCTTTTAATTGTGTGGTTTATGGGCGTAATCAAAACGGTTTTAGTAATTAAACGCGTTGATTCACCGGCTATATAAATAAACCATTTTCCACAACAAAGATACACACAGTAAAACACGAAATTCCCTTCCTCGATACACTTGCATTTGCATTGCATCTTGAACATCGCTTCTTTTTGGCCTCCCGAATCGGGTGATAGATTTCTCGCATAGATTGGGCCTCACGGATCTTAAGTGCAAAGCAATCCGGTTCTACCGTTGTATCCTCGGGAGACGTTCGCCCTAAGTTAGAACTCCGTGCACTTACGTGAGTGGGGCGAATAACGTTTCAAGGAAACCGTGTGTTACATGTGCCTCGCATGACGTTTTTTCTTCCACCGTAAGACTTTAGTCATCTACCCAGACATTAGTTCCTTCACCGTAGACCTTCTTCTTTTTACCGTAAGACCTTCATCTGAAGACCTTCACCCGAAGACCTTCACCGTAAGTCCTTCATCGGAAGACCTTCACCGGAAGACCTTCACCGAAGACCTCACCAGACAGACCTTCACCAGACCTTCTAGAGCCACCCGCAGACTTTGATACAAGTCACCGTAAGATTTGTTTTTGAAGCGCTTTCATTCACTCACGGTTTAATTTTGTTTTCGTTATTTGTATTCTGTTTTCAATATATATATTCTGTAAGATTGTATAGGGTTCTACCTAACAGTATACCCATGCATCATGTAAGTAAAGCATCCCATGAATTTTTAGGCATTGCATTTGCGTCAAATAAAGGATATATGCATCCATCATTTGCATTTATAGTCCAATAAACTGCATTATAGCATTAGCGAAAAAGAGAATAAAATGCCACCAATCATGAATAGAAAATATTCTCATGGCATTTATTATATCCCTACAGCATAGACATGCATTAAAATTGAATTACGGTGCATAAAATATATATGTTTTGTCCTGAATATATCCGAAAATGCGTCTGAAAATATGCCCAGAAAAATTTGCGTTATGTTCCGAAAAGTCCGTTTTATAGACATATACCATGTAAAAATATTTTTAGGCCTAAAACCTACATCATATAGCCCCATTTGCATTAATAATATAAATCATGCATAGTAGGGTCAAATAGTGACCACTAGTTCAATTGTGCATCGTAAAAATAAATTGCATAAATTTCATGCATCATTACCGAAATTGCATCATTTTAGCTCATAAATTGCGTACATAAACATCATAAAGAAGCATATATATACTCCAAAAGTCCAAAACAGTACAGTGCCAATCGCGGACCAAATTACCCCAGTCATCTTTTGAATAGAAATAATCAACATGATTCCGGGTCAAAGGAGGAAGTTCCTTCCTCTCTTCACCTGCATCCGGGTGCATTGGTGCTTTTCCCTTCCTAGATCTCGAAGAGGAAGCCATCTATGCGAAAAAACAAATAATTTGGCGGAAGAAAATTGAGAAATTAAGAAAATAGAAGAAAACTTCACTTTGTCGGCAATGGAAGCTGAGCAACTGAAGAAAGAAGGAAATGAAGGCTTCTGCCTTCATCCCGTAATGAAGAAAGAAGGAAAAGTGAAATTTTCACTTTTCCCCCTCCATGCAACTCAGATTCAGCACTCAAGTTCTCGAAATTCCAAAATTGCAAAATGGACCCTAGAACTTGACAGAAAGTTAACAAAAGTAATTTTGTCAACCACATTCAGTGGCCATCCATCCAAGGGCAAGAGAAAATTCATGTCTCCAGCAAGTCCGCCGCAAGAAAAGCAGAAAAGCCAGAAAAATCGGCGGCAAATGTAAGAATTTTGAATAAAAAAAAGAAAGAAAAAAAAGAGAGAAAGAAAAGAAAAGAAAAAAAAAGGGGGATCCCCAGCTTGAAAAAGCGAGAGTTGCAGAAAAAGCCAAATAAACTGAATCAGCAGCAGCCGAAACACGAAAAGGTAAGACAGGTAAGGTATTCTTATTCTACCTTCAAAAAAAAATCTTTTTCAAAGTTGAAAAAAAAAACCAAAAAAGAGGCATATTTGAAAAAAACACAAAAAAGAGGCATCTTGAAAAAAAAATGAGGAATATTGAAAAAACAAAAAAAAAAGAGAGAGGAAGGAAAAGAAGAAAAATATTTTTTGCCATATTCAGTGACAGATTTTGATCGGTCGAGTACAGTTTTCGAAAATTTGAAAGTTTTCTTATTGTGTTTGACGACATGTATTGACCGGGTGAACACAGTTTTGATAATGTCTCTTAACGTATTTCAACGACAGGTATTGACCGGTTGAAATATGGTTTTCGAAAAACTTAAAAATCTTCATACCATATTTGACGGCGGGTTTTGACCGGTCGAATGCGGCTTTTCGAAAAACATAAAAATCTTTTTTCTGTTGTGTTCTCGAACGGGTTTTGACCCGTGAGACACAACATCCTCGTTGGTTGTTTGTCTTGCTTGAGGCCGAACTACGTTTGATCTGATTCCTTTTATTAAGGGATACGTAGGCAACCTACATCAGTAGGTCCGACCATCAGAGCACTTAATTTGCATATCTGCTTAAAAATTGTGATAACCTGCTATAACTGACTAAAAAGTCTAGGATGTGGAGGTTTGGTTCACATTATAAACTGTTGCATTATAACTGCTACCTGTTGCATCTCTCTCCCCCCGTAATAATTGCGCGAAATTGGAGAGTCTATTTCTTATCAACGATGTTCGTCTACTCAGTAAGCTGCGGGTTACCCATAGACTCCATCGTTGAGGGGCTCTGTAGACACCCCAATTTCGTACCCCAGGTATGTGACATGACATAAAATATCAAGACCTGTTAAAGCATTAACAAATGTCGAGTTACAGAGTCAAAAATGCAAAAGTACAAAGCAGGATGCGCAAAACAGTGAAATGCAGGGGTTAAAGTGCAAAAACTAAAAGAACAAAAACCTAACATGGCGCCACCCACACTCAAAGTGGGAGTGGAGCCAAGTTTCAATGTGGGTGGCGCCCAAAGTTGATCTACAGTGCATCCCAAGTTACTACAGTTGCCGTAAAGTGCAAATTTCTCCGCGGACTGTACAAGGAACTGAAGCGCGGAAGAAGGAAATTTAATTCCCGATGACTCCCCACTCCAGGCTATAAATAGAGCTTCGGGGTTCACCTTCAGAGACAGTTTTCATCCGCAAAACTCTCCGCGTCCTTGTTACGATGAAGAAATAGAGAGCGAAGTGAGATAGTGAGTGATCTCCCCAAAGCCTCGAAACCCTCCCAAACCTCCTCTAAACACAAAACCAACCGGTCAAAGTGAGCCTTAGCCCCCCAGTTAGGCATCCACCCTATTTCCCCGGTCCAAAAATCGTGGAAAGAGCAGCTACTCTGCCCGATTTAAAAGGCCAAATCAGACATAAATAAGCTGTTATTCTGTCCAATTTCTGCCTTCCTCAAACAAACACAACAACCAAAATAAATAGTTCCTCTGTCCGTATCCCGAGGCAAAAAGTAGCTTTCGGAAGCAGTCACTCTGCCCGAATCCCCACATCACTTCAAAACAAAAAAGACCCTCTCTCCCTGAAGGACAGGGCGAGCACACCCTAGTCCGCTAGTAGGTAAGTTTTAATTTCCTTATTTGTAAAAGTGCTATTTTCAATTCGGCCCAATGTAGATATATAATCAGTTGTGCTGCCCGGATTTAGTTAGGAAATATCACTAAAAAGAGCCATTATTATGGCAAAATATGTTTAAGTATATTTGTAATTATTTGTAAAGAGATGGCTACAAGTCTGTAAATAATGTAGATAATGGATGTATTTGTAGGTAGTTAATGCTTCATTTATTTGCTAAATAAATATAACAAAAAGCATACTTTAGCCAAAAACTGTTTTTGAGACCGAAAGGGCGAGTTGGGTGCCTAGCACCTTCCTAACTCGTAACTTAGCCTCTGAACCCGCTTTTTACAATCTCTGGTTTTCTTTTTTGGTTTTTCTTTATTTCTTCCTTAAAATAAAAATGGCGACTCTAAAACATTTTGGATCCAGTGGGGTATCGCAACATCTTTTCTTGTACTTTTTCGTTTTCCCCTAAAAAAGGGAGAATGAGAATGGAAGGGTGATGCATTCCTATATCCTTGTATCCCCTAAAAAAGGGATAACTTGACATAGAAAACCCAAAGCTCCCATATTGGACCAAAAATCCACTAAAGGCAATCGAGGCGCATTCCAACGCGCTATCTTAGACAGCACTCCTCTCGCACTTTTGATTTCGTCTTCCCCTAGAAAAGGGAGGGTGGAACGAGAGCAGTGGATGTCCCGCATCCGGACGTACGCGCACCCCTATCCAAGGGCGCGCGGGGCGCGGGCGCATTTCCTGGGAACCTCACAGGTGCCAAAGACTATTACTATTTCAACCTGCTCGCCCACATAGCGACAAGGTTAATTATCCGTGTGAGAGGGCCAATTCAATATCCACAACATCTTTTTAATCAAAATATATATGCTACGAAATTTCATATTAAGCCATCCAATTAACATATAAAAGGAATTATATAAATATGCAATTTATTCAAACGATAATGAAAATAATCAATGTCAACAAAAGTGTTCTCAGAATAAATATCAAACCCTACGAATCCCTAGACCCAACATATGATCCAGAAAGATCTCTCTAGCTAGAGGCTTAGTCATAGGGTCAACCAACATGCTTCTAGTAGGAATATATTCTAGAACAACTTTTTTCTCTGCAACCATGTCTTTAGTGAAATGATACTTGATATTGATGTCTTTTGTCTTTCCATGCTACTTGGGATCTTTAGTGTAACCTAAAGCTGTCATGCTATCACAAGCAATGACTACAGGACAATCCACATGCGTCGTAACATCAAGATGTTGAAGAAAACTCCTCAACCACACAGTTTCTTGAATCGCAGCTGAGCAAGCAATTTACTCTGACCATCGTAGATAGGGCGGTGCTAGTTTGTCGCTTGCTACTCCAAGAGATAGCTCCACCGCTAAGGAAGAAAGCGTAGCCCGAAGTAGATTATAACCATCTACATCTCTAGCCCAATCCACGTCAGTGAAACCTTTTAAGCTCAAATCCCCACCTTGGTAACATAGGGTTAAATTTGTTGTTCCCACCAAGTAATACATAACCTTTTTCACTGCCATCCAATGTTCAGGTCCAGGTTTACTTTGAAATCGACTCAACATCCCAACTACAAAGCATAGGTCAGGTCGAGTACACAATATAGCATACATCAAGCTCCCTAACGCATTCACATATGGGGTCGTAGAGATTCTCTTCTTCTCTTCTTCATTCGTAAGGCATTGGCTTATACTAAGGATACATCCTTTTTCCATTGGAGTGACAACGGGTTTTGAGTTAGTCATGCCAAAAAGTTCGATGCTTTTCTTAATGTAAGTCTCTTGAGACAAACTGAGAAATCTCTTCGAACGATCCCTAATGACTTTTACTCCAAGCACATAGCTTGTTTCACCCAAGTCTGTCATATCGAAAAGCGCAGATAGCCACTCTTTAGTGGTATTTATCATCTCCATATCATTCCCAGCTAGTAGGATATCATCAACATATAATGACAGCATCAAGATCTTTTTCTTGGATCGTTTAACATACACACATTGGTCTTCCTCAATCATCACAAAGCCAATTGAGGTTATCGCTTGATGAAAACAAATATACCACTGTGTAGATGATTGTTTGAGACCATAGATGGAACGTTTGAGTCGGCACATTTTGCGCTCTTGTCCCTTGACTTCAAAACCCTCTGGTTGAGTCATATAGATATCTTCATGCATCTAGTTCTCCATTGAGAAAATCAATTTTAACATCCATCTGATAAAGTTCTAGATCCATGTGCGCTACCATCGCTAGGATTAGGCAAACAGAGGAAAATCTCACCACTGGGGAGAATGTATCCTCATAGTCCAAACCCTTTCTTTGGGTAAAGCCTTTTACCACAAGATATGCCTTATAATTGTCAATTGATCCATATGCCTTTCACTTGACTTCAAAAACCCATTTGTTTCCAATAGTCTTACGACCTTGTAGAAGATCAACTAACTCCCAAACCCGATTCTTTTTCATAGAGGAAATTTCATCTTCCATTGCAGTAATCCATTCATTGTTTGTAGGTAAAGAAAGAGCTTGTTTGAATGATCGCGAATCGACGACGAGGTATATTTCCACCTTTACTTGTTCGTTCTAGTATCGAACTCCCACTAGGATCCATACTCCCACTCGGATGAAGATCACCTTGACTCTTATTGGCGACTTTCATAGGCTCTGTTGGTCCCGGAGTAGGCTCAATCTAGGCTAGAAGGGGGGATGGGGGTTGAATAGCCTAGTTGTGTTTTTATAAAAAACTTTTCGAAACACTAATGAATGATTTCTTAAAAGGATTTTACTAGAAGTGTTAATGCAACGGAAAACTAAAGAGGTTCTGAACTGACTGGTAGGCTGCTTAAGTATAGCACAGATTCAGTAGAGGTCTTTGATAAGTTGCAGTAATTAATAGAAATATAGAAACATATCAGACAGAACACAGAGTTTAGAAGTGGTTAAATCTTGTGAATAGTATTCGCCCACTACCAAAGTGGTTAGCTTTGGATTTTAAAAGGTGCACTTGTTTATCCACTAGGTTTATAAGTAAGATCTCTAATGGATCGTGTACAAAATGAGTTTTCAACCAAGTGTATAATGGTAAGAGAAACAATCAATGATTAATTGTTTTCTCACGTGCAAAAATAAAGAACAGTTTTTAAAAGCAAACTAGATGAAGCTGGAATGGAGTAAAGACTGGCAGATCTGCAGCTTCAGGAAGTTTGGTGGAGTGTTAGTTCTTGTCCTTTTGATCTCTTGAATGCTTGAGCGTTGAAGATGAAGCTTGAATGTTTAATGCGCAAGAGTTATGTTTTCAGATCTTCAAAACTTGAATAAATACCAGAGAGATCTTTTAGCCGTTGGACTGAGGCAGAGGGAACTGTGTCCAACGTTCAATTGCATTGAATGCAATTCGGCGCTTTGGGGGATGTATACGACACAGTCAGCACATATGCATTGTTTGTAGAGAAGACATTCCTGAATATAGTAAGGTTTCAGGTTGCAGGCGTTGCAGCTGTGAAAGTCTTCTTATCCAAAAGAGGTAATGTGGGTGACATCAACTTTCTTTCCTTGTAGGTCTTTTGTAAGTTTGCATTTAGCAGCCATTGGTGTATCAAAGGTGTTTGCTATTTCCAATCCAAACTTTTTGACAAGTTCTTTAGCATACTTGGATTGGCTGATGAATATTTCTTTGTTGGATTGTTGAATTTGAAGACCCAAGAAGAATGTGAGTTCTCCCATCATGCTCATTTGAAACTTTCCAGTCATGAGTGCCTCGAATCGCTTGCACAGTTTCTCATTTGTAGATCCAAAGATAATATCATCGACATATATTTGCACCAGCAGAGAGTGGCCTTTGTTCTTGAGAATAAAGAGAGTGGTATCGATTTTACCTCGCACAAATCCTTGTTCTATCAAGAATTTGGATAGAGTTTCATACCAGGCACGAGGAGCTTGCTTAAGACCATAGAGGGCCTTTTTAAGCTTGTAGAGATGAATCTCTTTTCCTTTTTCCACGAAACCTGGAGGCTGAGTAACATAAACTGTCTCTTGAAGATCACCATTGAGAAATGCACTTTTGACGTCCATTTGATATAGCACAAAGTCCTTGTATGTAGCATAGGCTAAGAAGATTCTGATAGCTTCCAACCTTGCTACTGGAGCAAAGGTTTCATCATAGTCGATTCCTTCTTCTTGGCGATATCCTTGTGCAACGAGTCTTGCTTTGTTTCTAATGATGTTCTATCTTCATCCTTCTTGTTTCGAACACCCATTTTGTGCCAATGATAGTATGATCAGCAGGTTTTGGGACTAGCTTCCATACTTGGCATCTTTCAAATTGCTGAAGTTCTTCTTGCATGGCTTCCAGCCAACTTGGATCTTGCAAAGCTTCATCAATCTTCTTTGGCTCATCTTCTGAAACGAATGCATCACAGAACATACATTCATTTATGGAAGATCTTCTAGTTTGTACTCCAACATGAATGTCACCAATGATTTGAGAGATTGGATGGTCTTTACATGTTCTTGTGACAGCAGGAATGTGATGACTTACTACTGTTTCTTAATGACGAGCTGTGTCTTGATGAGTATTTTGTTCAGAATTTGATTCAAAGGTGAGTTGAAGAAAAGGATTTTCAGGTTCAGAAGCAATGAGTTCTGGATTGGAGTTTTCTTGAGCAGGGTTGAGGTCTTCTGGTGACACATTTGATAAGAGATGATGGTCAGGGATATTTGATTGAGTTGCTGGAGATGGATTAGGTGTTTGAGAGGATGATGGTTGGGAGGTACCTGTCTCAACATCAACAAAATCATCAGTAACATTTGGAGCCACGTGTGGCTCTAATAAATCAAATTCATCAAATGAGACATGAACGGATTCAACTATTTTTAACGATCTTTTGTTGAAAACCCTGTAATCCTTGGAGTGTAAAGCATAGCCCAGAAATACACCTTCATTGGTTTTGTTATCAAATTTGCTTATGTAGTCATTACCATTGTAGATTACGAAACACTTGCAGCCGAAGATTTTAAAAAATCCAAAGTTTGGGGCTTTACCTCTCCAAAGTTCATAGGGTGTTTTACCGTGAAATTTGTTGATCAAAGATCGGTTCTGAGTGAAGCAAGCTGTGTTGACGGCTTCTGCCCAGAAGTGTTTGGGCAGCTTTGCTTCAGCAAGCATAGTTTTAGCAGCTTCGATAAGTGTTATGTTTCTCCTTTCGCTACAATCGCTGTGGTGTCTTCTTATGCAGAGAAATTGTGACCAATGCCATGATCATCACAGTACTTTGCTATTCCATTATTTGTGAACTCAGTACCATTGTCTGATCTAACGTCACTGATTTCATCAAGATTTTGTGTTTGCAGTCTTCTGAACAAGGTTGTAAGAAGATCGTATGTGTGATCTTTAGAAGACATCATCTCTGTCCATGTATATCTTATATAATCATCCACTACTACTAGCGTGTATCTGTGACCACTATAGCTGATAGTAGTGACTGGTCCGAAGACATCCATGTGGAGGAGTTGCAGAGGTCTTGATGTTGTGAGTCCTAGTTTGCTCTTGAAAGACGTTTTTGAAAGCTTTCCCAGTTGACAAGCTTTACAAGCACGATCATGATCAGCAGAGACCTTTGGCAATCCTTTAACTAGACGTTCTTTGGATAGCTTAGACAGGTATTTGAAGTTCAAATGGCTAAGTCTTTTGTGCCATAACCAGCTTTTGTCTTGAGCAGAGTTTGCCACAGGACATAGACTAGCAGCCTTGCCGTAAGCATTCAAATCTATCACATAGACATTCCCTTGTCTATGTCCAGCTACAAGGTTGAGCAGAGATCGATCCTTGATATCACATCTGCTTGAGGAGAATTGACAAATAATTCCTTTATCACAGAATTGAGAAATACTCAGAAGATTATGTTTCAAGCCTTCTACTAGAGAGACTTTTCCTATGGAGAGATTTCCTTGAATGATGGATCCGTAGCCAATAGTTCTTCCTTTAGCATTGTCTCCAAATATGACTGGAGAGCCTTCTGCTTTAGAGATGTTAGAGAGAAGGCAAGATTCTCCGGTCATATGTTTTGAGCAGCCACTGTCTAGATACCATACATCTTTCTTCTCTGAACTTGAAGCAGTCATGAAGCACACCTGAGATATAGAGGTAGGAAAATCATGGTCCCCTTTTATTTTCTTATGGGTACAAATGGTTAGCGTATTTTTGGAACCCATACTTGCCTGACTTTCGGATTAGGGGATCCAAAGAAAGCTCATGATGGATTTCGGCAGACATTCATGGACCAAGTGGCCTAAACATTTGCAAAAGGTATGATGGAAATTACAAAAGTCTGCTTTGATCATGCGGTGTTGATAGGCTTTTGAACATTTTTCTTAACAAGAGCTTTTGATTTAGCGCCTTTGTTAACAACAAGCTTAAAAGCATTCCGTGTGAGGCTTCTTGAGTCAGATCAACGCTTTTGCTTTGGCAAAACTATACTTGATGGTAGTAGACTTCGATACCTCATACATTTTACCTTAAGCTTGGTATCAACATTCTGTGTAGCAGCAGCACCATCGGTGGTACTGTTGATGAATCTGATAGGTTTGAGCAGACTCTGTGGGCCTTGAAACAGCAGCCACTACTAGAAAAATGACCTTTAGTGACGGAATTTTCCGTCGCTAAAGGCAAAATTCCGTCGCTAATGGCTCCCCAGCAAAGTAATTTTTCGGTGGGTGGCCCGTCACTGATTTGTCGTCGATGATGTCCGATGGACTGATTTCCGTCGCTAAAGGTTGATTTTCAGCGACGGAAATTTCCGTCGCTAAAGGCTTTTTAAAATTAATTAAAATTGAATTTTAGCGACGAAAATTTCCGTCGCTAAAGGCTTTTTTTAATTAATTAAAATTGAATTTCAGCGACGGAAAATTCCGTTGCTAAAGACGTTTAAAAATTAATTAAATCTGAATTTCAGCGACGGAAAATTCCGTCGCTAAAGGCTTTTAAAAATTAATTAAAATTGAATTTCAGCAACGGAAAATTCCGTCGCTAAAGGCTTTGAAAAATTAATTAAATTTGAATTTTAGCGACAGAAAATTTCGTCGCTAAAGGATTTTAAAAATTAATTAAATTTGAATTTCAGCGACGGAAAATTCCGTCGCTAAAGGCTTTTAAAAATTAATTAAAATTGAATTTCAGCGACGGAATTTTCCGTCGTTAATAATGTAAAAAAAAAATATAAAAAACCCAAAAATACTATTGTTATAAATTTTTGTCCCTGATAATATAACAATTAATACAAAACTGAAGATACAAATACAAAACTGAAGATACAAAATAAACAATAATATAAAACTAATTTAAAAACATCAAACGGTAAATATTATTACAATAATCCCATGTAAATTATATATAACAATTAATACCAAAAACTTGTTTCAAGAGTTAACTTGGAAATTTAAACTTATGCCAATCCATGTAAACCATATCTAATTTTAAAAAAACCTAAAAATAAAATTAAAAAAAATCCTACGACATAAGGATCAAGAAAAACTTCATCTTCAAGGCAATCAACTAGAAAACCTGTACAAGTAAAATTACTATTTTGATTAAAAATCAACAAGAAAAAGTAAGTCATTGTTTTCATATGATCAAACAAGAAGCTTTAGAAGCTTACCATAGGAATACATTTATGACATAATCATCACTTCTTTGCATTTTTTGCTGGATGAACCTAAACATGTATAAGTTATCCAAAATCAATTAATTAATAATAATAACAAAAAAGGTCCAACCCTATTTCCCCCACCCCAATATGAGTATTAAACCAGAGGAATGGAAAGAGAAGAAATGGAAGGAATGTTGCTTGAAAGTAAGCACGTTCGGTTTCGAAGTCCCCCAATGTACATACAGTTATGTTGTTCGGTTTCAAAATCAAGTAAACTAAAACCATGAATTTCATAGCATCAACATGGCTACCCATCTAACAAATATACATAAACTGATGTTTAAACATTAATACCCTAAATTTATACTAACACCCCTTTAATTCTTACCACTTACACTAACACCCCCCTAAACGTACATACAGTTATCTTTTTTGATTTCAAAGTCAATTAAACTACAACCATTGATTTCATAGCATCAACATGGCTACCCAGCTAACAAACGTACATAAATCGATATTTAAACATTAATACACTAAATTTACACTAACACCCATTTATTTCTTACTATTTACACTAACACCCCCTAAATGTACATACATTTATGTTGTTCGGTTTCAAAGTCAATTAAACTAAAACCATGGATTTCATAGCATCAACATGGCTACCCATCTAACAAACGTACATAAATCGATGTTTAAACATTAATACACTAAATTTACACTAACACCCGTTTATTTCTTACTATATACACTAACACCCCCTAAACGTACAAACAGTTATGTTGTTCGGTTTCAAAGTCAATTAAACTACAACTATGGATTTCATAGCATCAACATGGCTACTCATCTAACAAACGTACATAAATCGATGTTTAAACATTAATACACTAAATTTACACTAACATCCGTTTATTTCTTACTATTTACATTAACACCCCCTAAACGTACATATAATTATGTTGTTCGATTTCAAAGTCAAGTAAACTAAAACTATGGATTTCATAGTATCAACATGGCCACCCAGCTAACAAACGTACATAAACCGATGTTTATGCATTAATACACTAAATTTATACTAACACCCCTTTAATTCTTACCATTTACACTAACACCCCTAAACGTACATACAATTTTTTTTTGGTTTGAAAGTCAATTAAACTATAACCATGGATTTCATAGCATCAACATGGCTACCCAGCTAACAAATGTATATAAATCGATATTTAAGCATTAATACACTTAATTTACACTAACACCCTTTTATTTCTTACTATTTACACTAACACCCCCCAAACGTACATACAATTATCTTTTTTGGTTTCAAAGTCAATTAAACTACAAACCATGGATTTCATAGCATCAACATGACTACCCAAATTAACAAACGCATATAAATCGATGTTTAAACATTAATACACTAAATTTACACACTCAAGATAGCATACGCATTCATACGCATCGTGGCCTGCCTCCCATAGACCTCCGCCCATATATATTTCATTTACAATATAAAATTAGAATTATAACATTTTAATTACAAACTAACATTTAATAAAAAAAAAATTAAGATATTACCTTGAAGGCTTTCCAAATATTGTCCTTCCACGTTAGGTTTAAGGTTTTAGTTTTAGTTGGTCAGTCAGGTTGGGCAGTAGGTTGGGGTAGGGGGTGGGTCTGGGGTCACTTGGGGTTGATGGGATGATGGGATGGGTTGGGGTTGCTTGGGTTGGGGTTGGGATGGGGACGGGGCGGGACGGGGCGGGGGGGTCAAGCGGGTTTGGGTTGTCAGGTCATTGGGACAATGGGTTGTGGTGGGTCAGTCGTTGGGATTGGGGTCGAGGCAAGCCAAAGGTTGGGGTGGGAGTCATGGGGTTGGTTAAGGTTAGGTTTACGGTTTAAGTTAAGGTTGTTACAAATTAGGTTTATGGTTTAGGTCTAGGTCTAGGTCTGTGGGTTAGGTTTAAGGTTTAAGTTTTGTGGTTGTGGTCAGTTGGGGGAGTTGGGGCTAGGGTCGAGCGGGTGGGTCAGTTGTCATTTGGGTTAATTGGGTCAGTCAGTGGGGTTTAGCGGGTTAAGTTTGGTTTAGCCGAGGTTAGTGTTATGGTTTAAGTTGGCGTTATGGTTACAAATTAGGTTTACGTTTAGCTCTAGGTCTAGTTTTAGGTTTAAGGTTTAAGTTTTAGGGTTAGGTCAGTCAGTCAGTCAGCCAGCGGGTTGGGGTCAGTTGGCCTGGGGTTAACGGTCAGTCAAAGTGGGGTGTGGTCGAGTTAGGTTTAGGTTGCTTTCAGGTTGTTGCGTTACAAATTAGGTTTGGTGGTTCGGTTTGTAGCTTTTTTTTGATAAATAGGACCATTCAGAGACCAATTTACAAATCGAAGTAAATAAATCTAGAATTAATCGAAATCCCTGGGCTAGATGAAGACATTTAAACCGGCCCATAAATGCATAGACAAATATAAAAAAGTGAACTGAGAAATAGCAATGTATATGTTAAAAAAAATAATTCCAACTCGAACAAATGGTGGATTCCGAATGAACCCCATAAGTAATTATACGTTTCGGGATATTAACTAGATGTCCCAACTGGACTGCTTTTTCTTTTTTAGGGCATGTGAAAAGAGCAACACTACAATTATTTTTTAGGCATGGGAACTTTTAAATACCGAGTCACCGCTTCTCTGTTTCTATTCTATTGATGAATTGCGCCTTCTATGTTTCGCAATATACCGAAACAAAGATGATAAGACTCTTTAGTAGCATTTTTACAAGTGATTTTAAATTTAGAGGAAGGTAACAGCCAGGATCCACTAAGGACATACCGTAACTATTTTTCTTTTTCTTTTTTATAAAAATCAAAAGCAATCACAAACTCTATGCATTAATTTCTTTTCTTATTTTATTTCTTCTTTCTTTGCCTTCATTTCTCACTATCT
>JABEVN020003404.1:0-18402 GCA_013146195.2 Codonopsis lanceolata | reverse complement strand
ATTTGTTGAAAGCTGCATTGTAAAACCCTAAAATGTTGCTTGATTGTGTTATGCATGGATTCATACATTGATAATCATCATAAACATGTTCATTTAGCTCCCGTATATGTTTAGAGTCAATAGCATGATCGTTGGCGTCGTTTGAGATGCATGTATGCACTTTTCTTGTGAGATGCTTTGAATCTCGGGTTTAAGTTTTATGTTGTAACTTCATGGATATTTGTTAGAGGGCATTTAAAACATCATTTACATGCCTTGGATGTTTGTTAGATGCTAGATGCATCGACGGTTTGGTTGCTAGTTAGTTCTAGCGAAAAAACCCTTTTCAGGTTCACTTTTCCTTCGTCGTTCGGTAGAGTTACGCCTAAGTTCTTGGCCCTGTTTGATGAGTTTGAGACTTGATTCCTTTGGTTATAGATTGGAGGACATTAAGGTTGAATTGTAGACCAATTTTGGCTTGGAAGGACTCGAGATGCACGCTGGAGAGGCGGGATCGAGCAAGGATTGAACAAACCCTAAATGCTGAGAATGGGGGTGATGCGGTCGCATCATCATAAAACCAAAGCGACTATGAGAGTCGATTCGAATGATTTGCCTCTTTTTCGTCCCCGTCCGAATTGTTTGACCAATTAACCCATTTTAAGCCACACCTTGACCCAATTACTTAACCTAAACTAATCTAAACATCTATTAGAGATTTAGGAGTTGATTAGTGGGGTAATTAGTGAGTTAATCCCCATATAAAACCCCATGAGCGTTCCTCTTATTTCGGCCAGGCGTAGAAGTTGACTTCCTCTTTTTCTCTTCTTGCAAATTAAGGGAGCACTCAAAGGGAGCTTGAGAGAGGGCTTGAGTGTTGATTCAAAGGGACTGATCTTGGAGGCCATAATGGACCTTCATCTTCCCATTCTACCTTCAAACTTGAAGAAAAGTTGAAGAAGACATCATCTCTAGGGCACAATTTTCAGATTTGTTAGGGCTAAGTTTTGGTAAGTTTCTACCTTTCTTCTTCTTCTTTTAGGCTCCATTGACCCTAGGGAATCAACCATGTGTGCTATTTGGGTCAATGGAAAGCCATTGTTAGGGTTTATAGAAAATGTATGAACCCTAGGATTTCAAATTTATGTTAGAACTTGATTGGCCTATGTGAGACCATGATTATGTGAAATTCATGTTCTAAATTACTTATGTTTTTGTTGATTATGTTGTGTATTCATGTAGATGATGTGTATTAGTTTGAGATGCTTTAGGGTGATTTGCCCTAGTTTTAAGCTTGCATCTAATGATGTTAGCTTGATTAATATGTTTAAGCAATAGAACATATTGAACCATGTTGTGAATTTTTAATCATGAATTGAATTAGTTATTGATTTATGATGACTTGGATGATATATGCACAAGATGGCTAAATTATTCTAAGTTGCATTGTTAATTAGTTTGTTGGGTTTATATGAGTATATTGAACATTGGGATTGTGGTTTTGGGCGATAGTTATGAACATAGGGGTTGATGAAGCCTAAGCTTCTAATCCTTGAATTTTCGGAAAATTAGATTGAACTCAACGGAGTTAACCTTTGGGTTAGTATGAATCCTAGGAACTATAATTTTAAGTCCTCACGAATTTTGGGTAGAATTCATGGAGGTCGAGCCTCCAAGTTTTTGTGTGAAGCACACTTGATTATGAAGCTTATATGATTCTGGTTATGATGTTTATGCTAGTTGTGGATGAATTGCATGACTAGTTTGATAGTAGAGTGTTTACCTACTTGTTTTGAGCATATGAGTATATATGCTTACTTTTAAGATCGGTGGTGAGTGCATTGAGTCTTTGGTGGGGACGATACATCGTCTTCACGCAATTATGGGATTCGTGATCGCGATATCGCCGTCTTGAGTTTACACACCCCTCCATCGATGGCCACGGTGGGGAAGTAGTTTATCTTAGTTGTAGTAATACACATGACTTTGATAACTATGGAACTCGAGCGGAGGCGTCTCGGGGACGTCGATATCTACGAGAGGATATCGAGGGCACATAAGGTTTTGCACGTGTTTTTGCAGAGGCAGGACATAGTTGCCGGAGGAATTCACGGTAATGGTATCATATCATTATATATATGAACTGTTTCACAAGTGCTTAAGTGAATAACGTGCTTAGTGAATTGGATATGATATGAAGTTGGTGTTGGTTTCTTACATGTTATACTAAATAGATAACATATTGATTTAAGTTGTTAAGCATATATGCTACCACATGAATATTATGGGAATGTGTTTTATGCCAAAGGTATAATTATTGTTGTTTAGGACTAAAATGCCTTGACATGGTTTATGATGAGATGTTATACTTTAATGATAACATATTTATTTAATAATAGAGCATGGATGCCATGACATGATTTTATATACGGGTTATTTCATGACGATAGCATGATAAATTTTATGATTGAGCATTATGCCATGATAGGAAGTTATGGTTAGTAACTTACTAAGTCATTGTGACTTACTTTTGTTTGTTGGTTGTTTTTCCCTAGATCCGAGCCGAGCTAGCGGATCCAAGTAAATCCGGAAGGTTTCATTGACAAGGATTCTTTTGGCAAGGTTGCTACATAGTTGTTCATTTTGTTTTTGGTGAGGTCGTTGGGATGATGAAGTTATGTAAACTTCATGATTTGGGTAGCAAACCTTAATATGATTGTAATGTTGTATTTGATGTTAGCTTATTCTTTTGGTAGCCAACCGGTGGTGGTTGTGCTTGATGTATATGTATGGTTATATCTCCACATGCTTACTTGTTGTTAGTACTTATAATTGTTAGTACTTATTTTGTTGGTAGCCGGCCCGAATCGGTTTTAGTCGCTTGGTTTATTGGTGAAAAATGTTTAGCATGCTATATTGCTAGTTATTAATATGTTTGTTCTCAGGCATGTGTTTAGCCGTTGAGTTGTTAGACTAGAGTCTTAGACTTAGTTTAATGTTGGGTTCGCCGTAGCCGCCGATGACTTGGTTTTATTTTATGCTATATATTTGAATTGCATAACAGGGAGTTTGTTCTACGTGCCCAATGTTGCGACAGCTTGAAGTCGAATTTTTGGACCGAGAGATTAATCATCTCTTTGGTTGTTTTAGTTTGAGCTTGTTAGCTCGGCGCCACCGCTTGTTTTATTTCATTTTATTTTGCTTCCGCATATATATTTTGAGTTGTTGGTGTATCGCCGTTATGGCCCTACCCATTATTTGCTACTTGTTTGTTGTTATTTGTCTTCCGGCGGCGCCGGGATTTCGTCTTGGGATCGGGTCGGGTCGTCGTCATGCATGAGAAGGCAAGGCTCAACATTGAGCGAGGACGGAACAATACGCAAAACAAGCCAACAAGGGGAAGGAAACACTTGGTGTTTGAACCAGGTGATTGGGTTTGGTTGCATATGCGAAAAAGAAAGATTTCCCCAACAACGGAAGTCAAAGTTGATGCCAAGAGGCGATGGACCGTTTCAAGTCTTTGGAACGAATCAATGACAATGCTTACAAATTGGATCTTCCGGGTGAGTATAATGTTAGTGCTACTTTTAATGTTGCTGATTTAGCGTCCAGGTATGATGTAGGTGATTTGAGGTCAAATCCTTTTCAAGAGGGAGGAATGATGAGGACATCCCCAACAACAACAACTCAACACCGATGCATGCCAACCATTGGACCGGGTCACAAGAGCTCGAGCCAAGAAAATCATGAAGAAGTCAATGGCATGGTTCGAGACAATGGATATGGAAGAACGAGCTATGAGCCATGAAGAAGAGACCCCAAAGGGTCAAAGGAAGCTGGCGACGTGATCCAAGTCAAGAGGGACGATTACAATACTTGTTATTGCGAAGACACTACGGAGACCTGCGGACGCAAGGTTATGGAGGCTTGGCCGCAAAGGCCAAGTGATTTCGGGCCGACTTTGCGCCGACCTTGCGGACGCAAGGTGTCATGGGAACTTGCAAGGTCCCCACTGCCGTTTTTGTTTTGTTAATTAGGGTTTTCTGCTAAACTTTACCCTAATTCAGTAGTACGACTTTTCAGCCTAGTTTAGGTATAAATAGGGGTTTTCTTTCATTGAATAGGGAGTTTTTGAGATTGTTATTTTGTGAGTTTATCAAAACTTATTGGTTCTTCATGAACTATTGAGAGTATACAGGTGTGAAGCTTGTGTGTTCAATATTGACTTATCAATTGATCCTTCCATATCAATTGTGGCGTCTATCACTATACTTAGGTTCTTCAATTGCTTCGATTGGGGTTGCGGCCTGGCACATGCCAAGGTTCTGTCGTGCTAATTGTTGGGTCGAGGTGTCATCACGCCAAACATCCTTCGATCCCTAGCTTCCGCCGCGTGAGTAAATCGTTCTTCAACGAAGCCTTCCGAGAAGATCGTATCATAGAGTATATTAATCCATGTTGTGTGATTTATTTATGTTTTGGAGAGTATGATTGGTAAAGTGATTTAAATGAGTTTATGCACAAACTTGCGAAATTGTTCTATGTTGCATTGATAAGTATTTTGTTGGGTTTATGTGAGTTCAATAAACTTGAGAATATGGATATTGATGATAGTTATGAACATAGGGGGGTATTGAAGCCCATGCTTCTATGCCCTAATTTTCGAAAAGTGTAGATTGGACTCAACGGAGTCAACCTTTGGGTTAGTATGAATCCTAGGAACTATAATCTTAAGTCCTACGAATTTGGGGTAGAAATCATGGAGATCAAGCCTCCAAGAAGTTTTGAAGTGTATGAAGGACACGATTATGAGCTTATATGATTCTCTAATGTGAATTTATGCTAGTTGTGAATGAAATGCATGACTAGTTTGATGGTAAGTATGTACCTACTTGTTTTGAGCATATGAGTATACATTACTTGTTGGGTTTTTGAGTCAGCGAGGAGTCGATGCACTTGAGTCTTTGGCGGACGATGCATGTAAGATCGATTCGGTTAGCTTGAATTGCGTGCAATGCTCGCATTTCTTCTTTGGTTGATTGCTCGTTTGGTGGTGAGAGAGTCTAAAATGTGTATGAGAGACCACATTAAGACTAAAACACTTTTAAGAGATGTCATATAGTGGTTGACTTGTTAAAGTCAAAAGTCGTAATATTTCCGGCGATAGTCTAAACGACGTCGATCGAGTTTATTCGGGTTTTGTGTTCTTGACCTCGGTTTGGTCCCAGATCTTTATGATGATTAAATAACATGTTTAGATGTGTTATACTTCTAATTGGATGTATTCCATAAGTCTCGGTAAGTTTTGAGGCCTCGAGAATAGCAATTCTCCTTATCGTAGTTTGAGATTGGAGGCGAACGTCTCGTCTTTAGGGAGCCTATTTCCCTATCTATTGTTCATCATCTGAGGCATTCAGGCCTATTTTGTAGCCCTAATAGGTGTTTACAATCATGGGTTATTACCGAGTAGGTTTGTGGTTTCATTCGATGTTTAGATAACAAGTTGTTACGTCTTGTCGGTTTCGGGTTGTTTTAGGCGTTGTTTATGGAGTCTAGACCTAATTTAAAATTGGTTTGAGACTTGTATGGATTAGTTTAATGTTTGAGGACTTTAAGGGGTTCAATTGTGAGCCATTTCAGGCTCGGGATGCATGCGAGAACGGCCAGAAACCGGACAAGGAATCAGGCGTATGAGTGAAGGGATGCGACATGGGATCCTTGCCTAGTTACGGGAGTTTGCACCCTGTTACGTTTTGCTCTGTTTGTCAGGCTTTTATCCATTAAACCCAATCTAAACCTAACCTTAACCCATTTACTTAGCCTAATACTAGTCCTAAACATTATTAGAGGATTTGGGGTTAATTAGTGGGTGATTAAGGGAATTAATCCCCCATATAAAAGAAAAACTCACGCACTCTCTCATTTGTTCGGCGATGAGTGCGACTTCTCCCTTCCGTCTTACTAAGAAGGGGCGTGAGACCAAAGAGGCGAGAAGGCGACTTTTAGGCTTTTTAGGGCTCGTGAAGGGTGCGATGATGGAGGCCAAGGCAGGTTCTCCTTCCCTCTTTCAATCCGTGAGTTTGCAGATAGAAGATTGAGGAGACAACCCAATCTCTAGGATTTCGATCTTGGCGACTTGTTAGTGATGCCGCCATAAGGTAAGTTTCTACTCTATTTCTCCTTCTTTTGGGCTCCATTGACCCTAGGGGAAACAATCATTTGTGCTATGTGAGGTCAATGGAAGCCATTGTTAGGGTTTGTAGAAGATGTCATGAACCCTAGGTTTTCAAATTGATGATAGAGTTGATTGAACCTATGTGAGACCATGATTTATGTGAAATTCATGTTCTAAATAGTCTATTGAACTTGGTTATGTTGGTTATCCATGAGTATTGAGGTTGATTTGGTTGAGATACTTGGAGGGTGTTTTGCCCAAATTTGGTTTAGCTTGCAAAATTATTGATGTGAGCTTGATTACTATGTTTTATATGCTTAATAGAGTATATTTAACCATGTTGTATGATTTAATCATAAATTGGGAATTATGATTGGTAAGGTGACTTGAATGAATTTAGGCACAAGATGTCCAATTTGTTCTAAGTTGCATTGCAAAGTAATTTGTTGGGTTTATGTGAGTTAAAGCGAACAGGGGATGACTATTGTTGATAGTTATGAATATAGGGGAATTGAGACCCATGGCTTCTATGCCCTAAAATTTTAGAAAAGGATTGGACTCAGCAGGTCATTATAAGTTCGATTATGTGCTAATTGAACTTGGGTTGAAATCTACGATAATTGGATTTCGTTGTGGTTAATGGAGTGAAGAACATAACTTCCAAACTTTAAATGGTTGGTGATTGTGATGTGTTTTGTGGATTTTAGTCTTGGGAATTAAGCCGAATGACTATTGAGATTTGGTTGTAAACTTTAAGAAGTATTACGGTGTGAATTTATAAAACACATAGAATGAAATGTGTTAGTAAGACTCAACAATTCGTAATAAGGCCAATAAAATGATAAAGAGCCTTGGGTTGAAACCCTACAATGTTTGGGTTTGTTTGAGTTATGTTTGTGCACACCGGGTTTTTTGGTTGTGTCCTATGGCGACACATATGTTATGGAGACTAACTAGAAATATATTTTAAGCATGCTTGTTAGAGCATGGGACAATGGAGACTCACATAAGGTCACGAGAGTATTTAAGAGAAGATTAAGAGAGAATCCTCTTCTCAAAGATTTTTGTTGCGTGTATATGAAAACATTTGTGCGAAAATGACTACGGAGTAGTTATGTTGTTCATGAGTATGGAATTGGTAATGTCGATCATGTATGACGATTAGGACTATGATTGAGTCCGGTGTATTTAAAATAAAGACTAAATAATAAGTCTTGAATTGTGGATATTTTGAGACTAGCGTAGTAGTCTTGGTTTGGTTTGAGTTGAGGATTATGGAAGACCTCACATTATATTTTATTAAGCTTGTAAGCTATACTTGACTGGGTTGATGACTTGAGGAATAATGAATACCTTAATATGTTGTTTTTAAACTAAACTTGTAAGTTAGTTGAACACAATGGTTATGTGCAAATATATGCATTGTTCATGATGTTTGGTAGAGCATTATGTCCTACTTGATTTTATGCAATTATATGCATGGTTTATGAGATTGTTGTAGAGCATTATGTCCTACGTGGTTTAATGAGTCCGATAATTATGAACTTGGTCTCATTGGTTTATACAAGTAAATATCTACTTGATCATTTGGTTTAAAGTCCAGCTGGCGGGTTTTGGTTGTTGTGTCGGCAATGGGACAATTCATAGCCTTTGGGAACAATCGCTATGAATCGTTGCATTGGGTCCTTTTTCTCCTCACTATTTGGCCAATAGTGGGATGTGGTCTCGAGCCATCTAGCCTACTTCGAGCTCCCATTTCTCATCCGAAGGCGGATGAATGTAGAGTACTCATTAAGGGAAGCCCGATGAGTTGAGATTATTTGGGGAGGAAACCCGGTGTATAGTGATTGATTGGAATTGAGCCCGGATCATGGTTTGAGATTTGATCTCATGGTAAGTTGGTTAGGTTTTGAACCCGGATTTGATAGTAACGGTTCGATTACGTTCACTGTTACACATGTTTATTTATGAGCATTTATATGAAAGATAAAATGCTACTTGATTTATGTGAGTTTATGTGCTTTAAAAAATTAAGTACATGTTTCATGATGGTATACTAGCATGATACCATGATTTTATATGATTGTGCATTTATGACATGCCATGTCATAATATGCCACATGTTGCATTTAGAAACTTCGGGTCATTATGACTCACTCAGGTGTGATTGTTTTCCCTAGTGTGTGTAATGCCGGTGATCCCGTTAGCCAAGCCTGTGCCTTGGATAACGACTTTAGCAGTGGTCTTCCAAGTCAAAAGCTTGGAGTTATTTATTATTATGTTGTTATTTATTTGTGAGGCTCGAATGTAAAGTTATGTAGACTTTACTTGGGTAGAATGTAGTAGTATGTTATGGTTGTGTATTTGGGAGCCGGTTGTATTGCCGAGCCTTTGTATCCTTAGAATTTATTTCCTTTGTTGTTTCGAGCATGTGTGGCTCGTTTATTCTAGTTTGGTATTATTGTTGTTCCTACCTCCGACGCAGGTTTTTAGTCGTGATATTTGGTTGGTGGTTTAGCATTAATTATATTGCTATAGTTGAATTGTTCCTCCCAGTAGTTATAGCCGTTGAGTGTGGTTTATCGGGTTGGGATTTTGATAGTTGCCGGCCTTGGTTGCCGATGGTTTGTTGTGCGTGTCTAATGTTGCGTCCACGCGTCGAATTTTTTGGGCCGAGAGATTTACTATCTCTTTGGTTGTTTTCATTTAGGAGCTTGTTAGCTCGGGTCCCATTATGGTTTTGCCCGAGGTTTTAGGTTTTATTTTCTGTATTGCCGTTATGGCTTTACCTTCTGTGTTGAGCTTGTTGGCTCGTCTTTTGACTCGCACCATTATGCTTAGCAGGTGCTTGTGCGTCTCTTAGTTTGTCTCACGATGGCACGACCTTGGGATCTCGTATTGAGATCGAGGTCGTCCGCCAGATTAATATCGAGCTATTGGTTAGCTATTTCGCGAGGATAGGTTCCTTGGCCTAGTTGGGTTGGGTTTATTGTTGAGATTTTTTACGTCGAGTGTTCCTTGTAGGTATATTATGTCGGGAAGCTTGGCGTGGAGCTAGTTCTAGCGAGACCTCGTTCGAGTACCGTCGTTAGGTGGTTTTTGAGAGAAAGCGTTAATGATCTCGTGTGACTCCTCAACAAATGTTTAGAGGGGAGAATGATTCCACTATACTTGGGAGATTTATGAAGTTGGAACCGGAGGGCTTCGATGGAGGGCCGATGCTTCTAAGCCGAACATTGGTTTAAAGCATGGAAAAGATCTTTGAAGCTTTATGGGTTGTACGTCGAAAAGAGATGGTGACCCTTAGCGGTGTTTACCTTGGCCGGTGCGGTGACCATTGGTGGCACGTGTTGCGAGATAATTGGAGACACTTTGGAGTGCCCCAAGTGTGGGAAAATTTCATATTGAGTTTAGGGCACGGTTTATTCGGCGTAGTTCGGGAAAAAGAAGAGAAATGGAATTTATTGCGCTAGAACAAGGAGATATGATCGTGGCTCGGTTCGCGAAGTTCCTGAGTTGGCTCGTTGCGTGGTTACTTAGTGATGAGGCTAGAAGACCCATCGGTTTGTAAAAGGCTAAAGATGAAGTATCGTAGGCGCTTATTCCTTACGACTCACGGACTACCGAGATCTTTGTGGATCGTGCTTATGCGATGGAGTTAGACTTCGAGGTATGCTCAAAAGAGAACCTTGAGAGCTATTAAGAGTGATGATAATATTGAGAGGCAAGTAGCACCTCGAGAAAAGTTAATCAAGGAATCACACGTCGGTAGGCAGTGATGTTCCTACCTCTAGTCGAGGAGGCGCAGGCGGTGATTTGATATGTAATTTTGTTTGAGGACGGGACATGCAGAGAACAGACATGTTGGGGGCAAGGCGGGGAAAGTGCTTTGCTTGTGGCGTGATCATGTTCGTAGGATTGCCCGAAGATGAGGGTTAATCGATTTGGGAGTGCTAGTCGACAATCGGTGGCTCCAAGAGAGATGGTGATAGTCGACCTAGAGTTTGAGGTTGTGTGCGCGTAGCGGTTGGCCATTGCGGAGTTTTGAAACCTATCCGAATAGGAAGGTATGCTCTCGTATATATATATATTATACCGTCGCTACTAATATTGTTATTATGAGTACACGTCTTATCGGTAGCTCATGTGCATTCATACATACATTACATGGTGTATTGCATATTGTTGGTTTATTATTTGATTGGGGATAAAGCCCCAATGTGATGCTGGTTTGCGGTATTGTTTGATTTGTGAATTACCAGTAGGTAATCACACATGGTTTGTGGATTCTTGTGTAGTCTATATATTTATAGGACTATACTATATATATAAAGAGCATTGAGGATGAATTTGTGTTACGATGATAGTAACCAATGGTTTTATGGGGTTACGGTTTTGTCGGCCTATATTAAGAGCCGGGGTATGAATACTCGTATATATATGTATATATATGAGGCATGAATTGTATGATGATATTTATTGGTTTGATATGATACTTGTATATCCTATGGGGATATGCTTAAGGTGATGAATAATATACATCGGTAATATTGATTATGATTATTATGCGAGTAGGATACACTCGATAAGTGCGAAAGTTAAGTGTTGCGATTTATGGGTTGATTTTAGTGCGTGAACAAGTATGACGTTTCACCGCAATTTTTGTTGAAGTTTTGGTGTTTGGGGGACGTTAGAATATACGTCGGTTGTAGCCTTGGTCTAGAGCTTAAGAAAGGTTGATTTGTGAAGTATAGACGCCATAACGACTACTAGTAGCCGAAGTCGATACGTGGTGACTTCTAGCTTAGTTCATGGTTTGCAAGTTAGGTACGAGTTTTGTGGTAAAATATGATTGTTGTTGTCAAGGTAATAGACCTTGTTATTTGACTTTATTTCATTCGGTTATGTGCATTAGTTGTAGGGAACACCTACTTGATGCATCTACATTGTAGTATATTAAACTCTCATTTCATAATTGTTATCTCTCAAGCCATTCATTTCTTAGCATAGGAGACTATTAAAGGATGCTTAAAACATTTTTATCATGAACCTCAGATCCTTAAACGAAAAGTTTTTGAATATCCAATTTAGCCGGGTACCCTAAATTGGTGATCAAAAGTGATCGTTGTTGGACTAGGATTGGTATGAATTGTGGTAGAAATCGACATACCCATACTAAAAGGAATGGACTCAAACATTTCATTGTCAGGTTTCTTTTGTGTTTTTACCCGCCGATAGGGAGATCATGAAAGTATTACTTAGCATTGACTTGGAATGTCGCTTGATTGTCTCGATTTGGTTGAGAATTGCTTTATAGGCAATTATTACCCTTTGCGACTTAGGTCCGTTGAATTTTATGATGTGCCCCTAAACAAATAGTTTCCGTAGTTGAATGTTATGATGTGCTTGAACTTGTTTCATGTAAACGTTAGGTTTGTGTACGAGATTGGTTAGTACTATTCATATGTGTTTTCGCGACTCAAATATGAGTCATATTATTTCCAATCTAAAGAGTTTAATGTTGTTGTGCCTATTAAGAGGTATTGAAACCTCGAGTTTGGGATCACGCAGTAGTTTGATCCTCATATATACCGGTTTGGTTATTGTAATGGTAGACTCCTGAGACCGAGTCTAGGTTTATGGTTTTTGAGCATCGAGAAGTTCACTCTGGATTGTGAGACAACCGTGGTGGTGTCCAGGTATTCCATGTTGAGGTGATGACCCGGGCATTGGTTTGAGATACGGGTTTAGAATTCTAGGACTAATTCTTTTTAAGGGAGAGAGGATGTAAGACCTCGACCTCAGCTTGAATGCTGTGCAATGCTCGTGATTTCTTCTTTGGTTGATTGCTCGTTTGGTGGTGAGAGAGTCTAAATGTGTATGAGAGACCACATTAAGACTAAAAACACTTTTAAGAGATGTCATATAGTGGTTGACTTTGTTAAAGTCAAAAGTCGTGAACCCGACGATAGTCGAATGCGACGCGATCGAGAGTTTATTCTGGTTTTGTGTTCTTGACCTCGGTTTGGTCCCGCATCTTTACATGATGATTAAATAACATGTTTAGATGTGTTAGACTTCTAATTGGATGTATTCCATAAGTCTCGTGAAGTTTTGAGGCCTCGAGAATAGCAATTCTCCTTATCGCGTAGTTTGAGATTGAGCCGGCGAACGCCTCGCCTTTCTGGAGCCTATTTCCCCTATCTCGTTGTTCATCATCTGAGAGGCATCCAGGCCTATTTTGTAGCCCTAATAGGTGTTTACAATCATGGGTTATTACCCGGTTTGTGTCGGTCTCGACGCTTAGATAGCAAGTTGTTACTGCCTTGGCGGTTGCCTTGGTTGTTTTGGCGTTGTTTATGGGAGTCTAGACTAATTTAAAATTGGTTTGAGACTTGGATGGATTAGTTTAATGTTTAGGACTTTAAGGGGTTCAATTGTGAGCCATTTCAAGTTTTAAGGCTCGAGATGCATGCGGAACGACCGAAACCGAACAAGGAATCAACAAAGGAGCGTATAGAAAAGTGGTGAGTGACGCCGCATCACTTGGAAGGATGCGACCGTTAGTCCCCGCTTGCCTAGTTACGGATTTTTAATCGTTGTTTCATCGTCCAACTTTTATCCCATTAAACCAATCTAAACCTAACCTTAACCCATTTACTTTAGCTAATACTAGTCCTAAACATTATTAGAGGATTTAGGTTAATTAGTGGGTGATTAAGTGCGAGAACCCAAACCCATTACTTGCATTACTTGTTTTATACCTTAATAACATGCTTATATTATGCCTTAACATGTTAGATGCTTCTAATTGTTCATGTCATACTCACATGAGAGTATGTGCCTAGTTGCTTGAATACCTTCCTTGCATTGCTTGCCTCGCCTTATACCTCAGTGTTTGCCTTAGCGTGTGGGCACTCGACCGAGACTTGTTATAGTTCTATTGTCCATCATAGATGACCTAGAACGCTCACCTTGATCATAGTAGGTTTGATTGGAAGTTTGGAAACCTTCTCGCTTTGTTTTGGCCTTAGATTTCCCTCTTCTCCGCTTTTGCGCCCGACGTGCGAAATGTTCTTTGAGTTCTGACTTGTATTCAAGTCATAACCATAGTTAAACAAGCCTTTTCCATGCCCAAGATATCTTAGTTCATTGATGTTTGATCCGGTTTGATTCGTCAACCAACCGTCGCATGTTTCGAGCCTTGTCCTACCTTGTTCCGGTGTTGTTCGGTGTGTTTCGGACTTGTTTTGAGTGGTGTTAGACCCTAGAATGGTTGCCCACAAGTTTAGGACCCTTTGACATGTTTAAGTCAAGTTTTTCCCGTGGTCAGCGCCTGCATGGATCGAGTGAGGCGCGCGCCTGTGCCGAGAGCAAATGAAAACAGTGAACCCGTAAATGAGGCTCAAGAGGGCCATGCCGAGGCCCCGCCTCAGCCTTCTTCCAACACGAAATCTCCTTCTCCTCTCACCGACCTTTCACCTTAAACCCTTCCTAATTGTCCCTAATCCTACCTATTAGACACTAATCAAGTTAGGATTAGTCCTAACCTCAAGCCACCTCCATTTGACAAGTGGAATTGGAGCCCTCTTCTTGTGCCAAGTGGATTTCCACTCAAACCATGCAAGGTATATAAGTTTTCTCTTTGTTGATCACCATTAAGCTTCCATTTTATTTCTCCTCTTGCCATATTAGTGTGTGTAGAGAAAAGGTGAGACTAGTGTGTCTACTCCATGGCTTGAGCTCCCGACCTCCTGGCTTGCCAAACCGAGACCACTGGAGTGAAGCTACCGACAAGGAGATCATTTCCATCCGATTACTTTGTGTCCATTCCATCTCTTTCTTGGGTGTAAGGTAAGTTTATCGATTCCCCAGATGTATGCCAGATATGCCATGCCCCCCTCTTCTTGTAATTCCCATGCTCCTACCATGCTCTTGCCATGATTGTTGATGTATTGGTCTTTTGAGATTTTATTTAATATGATCACCTTGTTAATTTAGTCCTATGCCTAGAATTAAATATTCTATGCCCCTTAGGAACAACTAATGTTCTTGGACTATTGATTTTGATGACTTTGGAAACTAGGAATTCTAGGGTTCCCTATGCCATGCTTTGTTCATCTTGTTGAATTGGATCTTGTGTAGAATTAAATGTGTTCTATGTCCGACTAATAAATAAATGTTCTTGGACTATTGTAGATTATCAACCTTTGAAATAATAATTCTAAGGCTCCTTGAATTTGAATTGATGACAATTTAACTACTGTTATTAAATGGATTAATGACCGACGATCATATACGCCGAACTTAGAAAAGGGTTAGATGCATTTATGCCCTAACACTATTGGATGAATTGTTAGAGACCTACTCACCCGAGTCAAGTTTAGCGATTGAACAATACCGGCCACCGATCAATCCTTTACGACGCTCTAAACGCTGCTTTCCCTAAGAATAATTTAGACTTTGAACTTGAATTGATTGCTTGGATCTTGAATGTCATATTATAGAATACTTAATTGACATGTGAGTTCGCTCTTGTCGGCTCAATCCTACTTGTTATCGATGAGAATAATTTTTTGTCATGAACGAGATCGCCTGCTCTAACCTCGCTCACTACTTGATATTTTTGTTAAGTATACATTACTTGGGTGATGAGTCCAAACCGGCATCCCCGCCTTGTTCACACGCCTCCACCGTGGCCACAAGTGGGGGAAGTAGCTCCCTTGTTGCATCAATACGAGTACCATTGTTCTATCCCGAGCCTCCCCTGGTCGATGCATTTACACGATCCGACACATGCACGCCAAGATAACGCCAGATGTGAACTACGTAGCGGCCCCGCCTCCATATATCCTTATCCTATGTGATTTAATTATGCGCACTTATGTGAAACAATGTGCAATCTTGGATATATGCTCTATGCTTATGTGACTATAACTTGCCTCTGTATGTTGCATATTGCCATGACATGCATGATTGATAGCTTACGAGTCTTTATGACTTACCCTTTTCCCTTTTTATCGCTTAGATCCTAGCAAGACAGTCCCGCTCGCTGAGATCGCTTGAATTGTGCCTTTGTTCCCTCCTTTTGTTCCGACGCTGCCGAAGAGGTGTTTTGATGTCCTCTTCCTCTTGTTCATGTTTGTAAGGACGACGTTAAAGCAAGTCAATTAGACTATGCTTGGGTATTTGTATAAACTTGCTTGTGTAACTCTTGTTAGCTACTAGTTGTTATATCACTTGTAGACGTGTATCCCTTTGTGCCTAAGATTGTTAGCCGAGCCAAGTTAACTTGTTATTATCCCACGTATAAGTCTTCGAGCATCCTATTAGCTCTTATTTAATTCTTGTCTATAAACTGTTAGCTGGGTTCTTGATGTAGTGTCGCCGATGACTTGGTTTAAATTGTTTAACTCGTTATATCGTTTGAAAAGTTTTAAAAATACCGGCCCCAAGCCGAGGCGTACACGCCTCTAATGTCAAGGCCACGCCGTTTTAAAAATTAAGTCCTTGCATGTTTAATTGCCTACTTGTTTCCTCCTTATTTAAGCGGTCCCGACCCATGGCCCTCTCATCCGGGTCGGGTCACACAGCTTGGTATCGAGCTTTGTTTAGAAAGTTAGCTTATCTGGCCGTGATAGGTTCCATGGCCTAGGTGGGTTGTTTCTGGTGTGATTGTTCTTAACGCCGAGTGAATTCTTATAGGTGCTTGATGGCGAACCCTAGTTTAATCGCAGGCCGAGGTGCAGAGTCGACCTGTGAGAGTTCCCCGAGGAACCCAGTGGAGTTAAGCACCTCCACCACCAACCCAAGTATTAATGCTCAATGGCGATTTGTATCGCGCATGAGCATTCTATTTAATCGAAATGGCCCACAAGCCAGGTCGTATCGTACCTCCTCCACCACCACCCGTAACCGAGGCGAGTGTCGCCACCGCTGCAAATAGACCACCTGTGCTGTGGCACTAATAATGCCGTGTTAGAAAGATTCTTGAAAATGAAGCCCATCTCAGGAGAGGCTGATGTTGGGTGACGGGCCGAGCTTTGGCTCGAGGACGTGAAGAAGATCTGGCAGCCATCGATTGCACTCGATGAGGAGAAAGCGGTCTTAAATTATGACATAAGCTAGAGGACGCCAATCATCGGGGGAGGTTCTACTTGCTAGTCGGGGAGTTGAACTGCATGCCAGGTGGCCTACATTCGGCGCGTAATCCGCTACTTATGTGCCTACCGTGGTTGGGACAAATAAGGGAGAAAGAATTCCTGTGGATTTAGAGCAGGTGGTTCCATGACTATAGCTCAAGATTCTTCTAAATTCACCGAGTTGTCCCTATCGTGCACATCCGTGCAAGATGAGAGACACAGACCCTGAGGTTCGCGAAAGGGTCAAGACCGAGTACAGAAATGCTTGTTGTCCCCGCAGCGCATTACCTGAGTGCGGTAGATCGTGCGTATGAGATCGAGCGAGACATTGAGGAGCATAGCGTAGCCTCCCTCGTGCATCCTTCTCAGCCAGCACCTGGTAGAGTTCAGTTTCCGAATCTGGCCCGCTATCGTGGCAACCGCCGCAATGGTGGCCGAATAGGCATCGCCTAGTGGCAGTGATAGGCCCATCGAGAGTCGTGTAGTAGTGCTCCTTCTCCTGGGGCAGCGGCATCGTAGTGGGACCGCTGACTTGTTCTTACCGTAACAAGATTGGACATACAGAAGTGCAGTACTGCGTGCTTGGTACTTGTCTTATTTGTGAGATTCTAGTCATCGCCTCAAAGACTGCCCCAAGTCTAGAGCAGCCTCCTGGCCAGCCTGGGTCCAAGAGGGATAGCGACGGGCCCCAAGACGCAGTTCGTGTTTTCGCTTGATCACGAGGTGTTCCCTTGAAGTCTTCTGAGGTACTCTTTCGCCTTCTGGCCATCATGCTCGAAGTTCTTATAGATCCGGGTCTACTCATTCTTATGTTGCATCGCATTTCCTAGAACATTTATGTGTTTTGGCCCAGCTACCTTACGTGCTTGAGGTGTCTACACCGCTGGTGATTGCTTGTCAAGGCCTCGAGGTCTATAGAGACTGTGATGTGCTTGTTCATGATCGAGTCTTGCATGCCGATTTGGTAGTATTGCCTATTAGAGACTTTGATGTGATTCTTGGTATGGATTGGCTATGTGTACATCATGCTTTAGTTGATCGCCGTAGTAAGAAAGTAACTTTTGCCATGCCCTGTATTCCTGAGTTTGTGTTTTCTGGGGTGATATGAATGGGGTTCATATTACGCCATGGGCTAGACAACTCTTATCGCTGGTGTACTGGTATTTAGCTTGTGTTCTTGATACTAGCATGTCTTCAAGCTAAGCTAGAGGATATTCCTAGTTAATGAGTTCCCCGATGTCTTTTCTTCCGAGCTTTGCCTCCCGACCGAGAACTAGAGTTCTCAGATTGAACTATTGCCGGGACTTCGCTATTTCAGTAAGCACCATCGTATGGCCCATGAGTTATAGAGTTGAAGGATCACCTGCAAGAACTTCTAGATAGGAGTTCATTAAACCGAGTGTATCTCCGGTGCATCCTGTTATTTGTGAGAAAGAAGGATGGTAGTTTACGCTAGATAGATTATCGAGCTTGAACCAGCTACTATCAAGAATAGGTATCCCTTGCCACACATCGATGATCTTTTGATCAACTTCGGGTTCATTGTCTATTCCAAATTTGATTTGAGGAGTGGCTATCACCAGCTTGAGAGTTAGAGCTGAGGATGTCCCGAAGACTTTCCGACAAGTATGGTCACTCACGAGTTCGTGATGCCGCTTGGATTGACCAACGCACCTGCAGCTTTTATGGACTTGATGAATAGGGTTTTTCATGAGTATCTCGATTGCTTGCGTGTTTATTGATGACATCTCAGTACCCCAAGTCACGAGAGGAACATGCGAATCACTTGAGAGAAGTTCTTTCTATCTTACTAAGAAGCAACTTTACGAAATTTAGCAAGTAAGCTGCTTGAGCAAGTTTTTCCTAGGACACGTGGGCTCAGGATGGTATCGCGGTGGATCCATCCAAGCATTGAGGCGATTACTAAGTGGAAGACGCCTAGTACCTGACCGAGGTTCGTAGTTTCTTGGCTTGGCGGTGTTATTACCGTAGGTTCATTGAGGGGTTTTCGAAGATCGCTACTCCGATGACTAACTCCCACTCGAGAAGAAGCCGTACTTTTATATGGAGTGATAAGTGCGAGGCTAGTTTTCGGAGTTGAAGAGA
>JABEVN020003403.1:0-18407 GCA_013146195.2 Codonopsis lanceolata | reverse complement strand
ATGAGTGCTTGGTATTGGCCAAGGCTTTTGAGCGGGCATGGTCCCTATCGCCTTGGGCGAGCTTCTAGAAGATTGCCTAGCGGGCAAGGCCCTACCTTGAGCGACAACCAATAACCGGGCATAGCCCTTGTTCGATGTGGGTACCTCGAAGCGGTTGCTAGTATATCAACTGGGTGTAGAGATATACGACTAGTAGTGTTGCTCGGTCACAATAGGAATCTGAGGTAGCTAGCCGCTATCTTATGGGCTTGGCCCCTACCGCCTGGCGGGCATCCCAGTATGTGAACCGGGCATGGCCCCACCTTACCCACGGAGAGGATAAGTTCACTAATACTCGGGTGTTTGAGGAAGGTTGACTGGGCCTGGCCCTATCTGCTCGTCAGGCGAGCAGCTTTGTAAAGCATATTGAAAGCAATCGATAAATGACAGCAAAATTTGAACGAACAAATATGAAAAAACTTGCCTTTATTAAATAACATTGATGACCCTCAACATGGCTGAGGGTCCTGCCCGTTTGTGCACTGAGGACTGACTTAAGGATAGTACTTTTTTAAATGATCTGCATGCCAAGGATGCTTCAAGTCTTTTCCTTCCCGAGTCCGAAATGTTTAAGTGCCCTCTCTGACTATACCAGTAACTTGAAAAGACCCTTCCCAGTTAGGTGATAGCTTTCCCCATTCTGCCCGTTGACCCGTTACCTTAATCTTTCTGAGTACCCAGTCTCCGACCATGAAAGCTCTACCTCGAACCCTTTTGTCATGATGAGGCTTTGCTCGCTGCTTGTAGTTGACCATTCTGAGTCGTGCATCCAGCCTTCTTTCCTCAAGGAGATTAAGGTCTATTGCCCGGGCAAGCTGATTGTTCTGTTCGTTGTAATGGGAAACTCGATAGCTAGGCAAGGCCATTTCTACCGAGATCATTGCCTTAGATCCGTAAGTAAGTGCAAACGGAGTTTCCCCTGTTGGGCCCCACACAGTAGTTCTAACTGCCCATAAGACCAATGGTAGCTCATCTGCCCATTTTCCAGCTCGCCCCTCGTGGTTTCTTTTGAGTGCATGTAGGACTTGCTTGTTTCCGGCCTCGGCTTGACCGTTTCCTTGTGGATAAGCTACCGATGACTGCCAATGTTTGACGCCCAAGCGAGCACATTCTGCTGTGAACTTGTCTGAGAACTGAGTGCCATGGTCAGATACGATTGCCCGCGGGAGGCCGAATCTGCACCACACTTGGTCATGGACGAATTTAATGATGTTTGCTTCAGAGATTTTGGCCAGAGGCTTTGCTTCGATCCATTTTGTAAAGTAATCTATGGTGACTACTGCATATTTATACCTGTACTGGACCAGAGGGAACGTGCCAATGAGATCAATCCCCCACATATCAAAAGGCCATGCAGCGACCACATGGGTTTGCATGGTGGAGGGCAGTCTTGGGATATGCGCGTATCTTTGGCATTTGTCACATTCTCGGACATATTTTTCAGTGTCTCTTCTGAGTGTAATCCAATAGTATCCTGCGCGCAGAACCCTCTCAGCTAGAGCTCGGGTGCACAAATGGCGCCACATTAACCCTCGTGTACTTCAAATAAAACGCCCTCAGTTAACTCTGGGGGTACACATGGAAGCATAGGTCTGACCTTAGATCGCTTGTACAGGATTCCCCCTACCACCGAGTAGCGACAGGCTTGACTTTGGACTGTTGTGGCCTTAGCTTTGTCTGCGGGCATAATTCCCTGCTCGATGTAATCTTTGTAATCGTCAATCCAGCTTCTGGTCGTTGGTTCGGTGTCCATTATCACTGGTCTATCAATGGCCGGAGTTTCCAAATGCTCAATCATTAATGAAGGATTCAGCAATGCTAACGTTTGCCTCAGCGATCTTGGACAAGTAGTCTGCACGCATGTTGTCAACGTGATTAATTCTGATGATCTCCTAGAACTTGAAATTATTCAAAATTTCTTTGACAAGCTCGCAGTACTTGACCACGGAAGGATGATGCACCATATATTCCCCCTAGACTTGGTTCACTACTAATTGTGAATCCGAGTACACCGTGATCGTTTCGACGCCCATGTCCGTTGCAAGTTCGAGACCGGCGATCATTGCTTTGTATTCGGCAACGTTATTAGAGGCAGGGAACTTAAACTGGAGGGCTAGCTCGAACTCTGTAATCTGGTCGGGAGCTATGAGAAGGATGTCAGCTCCACTCCCGACTTTGCTCGCTGTTTCGTCTACATAAAGATCCTAATAGTAGGCAGGTCGAGGCTGTGGCAGCTGCTCTTGCCCAGGCTCTGCTGGCTGCTGGGTTTCAGGTTCCTCCTGCTGAGTGAAGCTTGTTTCTACCAAAAAATCGGCTAAGGCTTGAGCTTTGACTGCTCGTCTGGGCAAGTAGTCTATGTGGAATTCTGTGAGCTCGATTGACCAGTTGAGTAGTCTGCCCGATGAATCAGGCTTATGAAGGACTTTACGCAGTGGTGCGTCTATGTATACTATGATTACATGTGTAGAAAAATAAGCCATTAATTTCCGGGCAGCTATGACAAGCGAGTAAGCTAATTTTTCTACATTAAAATAACGACCCTCAACATGACTGAGGGCCTTGATTACATAATACACATGCTTTTGAATGTCTAACTCCTCCCTAACTAAAACAACGGCCACAGCCTTGTCCGTGGCTGCTAGATATACATATAAAGGCTCACCGGGCACGGGGTTGCTAAGGAGGGGTGGCTTGCCAAGATATTCCCTGAGCTGCTCGAGGGCTTTGGCACAGCCTGCGTTCCACTCGAAACCTTTGTTGCCGCGCAGGATCTTGAAGAATGGGAGGCATTTTTCCGCTGATCGGGAGATGAAGCGACCAAGGGTAATGACTCTGCCGTTCAGCTGTTGGATGTGCTTGATACAGTAAGGCTGCTCCATGTCAAGTAAGGTCTGGATCTTTTCCAGGTTTGCCTCTATCCCGCGCTGGTTGACCATGAAACGAGGAACTTTCCTGCTCGGACCCCAAAGGCACACTTGCTCGGATTCAGCTTCATATTATGCTTGCGCAGATTGGCAAACATTTCTGCCAGGTCAAGAGTATGGTCGCGGCCCTTTGTTTTGATGACCATGTCACCTATGTATGCTTCCATATTTCTGCCGAGCTGAGAGCCAAAGACCTTGTGGACCATGCGCTGATAGGTAGCCCCTACATTCTTCAGCCCGAAGGGCATCATTTTGTAACAGTAAAGGCCCCCCACTGCTCGGAAAGCTGTTTTTGCCTTGTCTTGCTCGTTCATCTTGACCTGGTGGTACCCTGAGTATGCATCGAGGAAGCTTAACATTTCGAATCCAGCTATGGAGTCTACCAACACATCTATGCGGGGCAGCGGGTAACAGTCTTTCGGGCAGGCTTTGTTGAGACCCGTGAAGTCGACGCACATCCGCCATTTATCATTGGCCTTCTTGACCACTACTACCTTTGCCAGCTAGGTCGGGTACTGGATCTCTTCGATGATATCTGCTTTTAGAAGCTTCTCGACCTCTGCCTTGATGGTTGCACTTTTCTCAGGGGAGTACTGCCTTGGCCGCTACTTAATGGGTCAAAAAGTCGGGTCGACGTTCAAGTCATGGCGTGCAACACTCTCATTGATACCTTGCATGTCCTCGACTGTCCAGGCGAACACATCCAGGTTGTTCTTTAACAGCTCGATCAACCTTTCCCGAGCTTCGGGAGGCATGGCCTTCCCAATTTTAATTTTCTGCTCGGGGTAAGCGGGATTGATGATTATCTCTTCCAGCTCGCCCTCAGGCTGAATATCGGGCTCGTCGCGAACTTCCAAAGTATTAATTTCGATGTCTTGTGGCTCGAGGCGTCTAGTCTTGCACCTGGAGAGTACTGGTGCCGGGGCTTGTTCGGGATCCTTTGTTTCCATGGGATCAACTATTTCAGAAGTTTGCCTGAACTCGATGTTGTTTATGGGAATAAAGGCTGAGGCAGTGTCCGTGGGAACCTCTTTTTCAGGAGCTGTTACAGTCTGGTCGGGAATGTCCACGATCAGTTTCTGTTTCTTCCGCTGGGAATCTCGAACATATTCCCACATTGCCCGGGGCTTGTTGTTGAGGATGCCAACTTCATCCTCAGTGTAAAATTTAGTCTTTTGGTGAGGTATAGATGTCACCTTCTGGAATTTGGCCATGGCCGGGGCGCCCAGGATGCAGTTGTACGCAAACTTGAGATCGATCACCAGGAAATTGATCATCTCTGTTCGGGTTTGTGCACCATCCCCCATGAAAACTTCAAGCTCAATGGTGCCTTTGACGCCCACTTGATGGTTGGTGAATCCTTCAAGCTTTCCCAGGTAAGGCTTGAGTCGGGAATCTGACAACTCCAATTCTTTGAAGCAGGAGTAGTATATGATGTCCCTGCACACTCCAGTGTCGAGCAACACCCTATGAACTTGCCATTCGTTTATCAGGCAGGAGATGACTAATGGCTGCTCGGAGGCAAGAGGGGTACTTGCCAGCTCACTGCGGGTAAAGAAGATATTGGGCTCCCCTGCCCGCTGCACTGCGGGAGAATTCACGGCCTTAGAAAGGGAGTATATGTGCTTCCCGATTTGAGTGTTGGACGGAAGCTCCTCTTGGATCACATTGACCACTCCTCGAATCTGAGAGGCCTGGCCACCTCTTCCTCTTGGAGGTCTCCCCTGTATGTCATTATTTGCATTGTTTCCCTCGCCCTGATCTCTCTTGAAGCGGTCCAATTTGCCCGCGTTGATCAGCTTTTGTATCTCCCTCTTTAACACAAAGCATTCCTCTGTGGTGTGTCCATTACCATGGTGGTAATCACAGTACTTCGTGTTGTCCCTGGTGTGAGCGACCTTTGGGTCAAGAGGATAAGGGACTGGTAGTGCATCTCCTACTTTGAACATGATCTCTTCCCACGTAGTATTCAGCGGGGTGAATTGTGCTTCCCTGAATCTCTGTCCGGGGGTAGACGTTCTCTTCCTGTCTCTGCGCGAGCGGTTATTGCCCTCCGGGCTCTGGTCAGCTGGCATGGCCGAGCTGTCCTGAGTCTTGTCTTTGTTTTTGCCCTTGTCTGCCTTGGCGATTTCAGTCGAGCAGAATAGGTGGGAACTTGCTAACAACTCTGCTTTTGAGGCCCCCAGATTCATGGCCAACATTGTCTTCAATGGCCCTGCTTTCATGTTGTTCAGGTAGCAGAATGTAATCTCCGGGTCACTGGTAGCGGTCACTTGGTCGAGCATCTCCACGAACCTCTTCAAATAACTGTCATAGGACTCATTGTCACCTTGCTTGATTTTAGCGAGATCGAGCCGATTCTTAGTCGTTGGTCCGGCAGTGCCAAATTCTTCTAGGAATTTTTCCCGCAGCATATCCCAGTTGCCAATAGATCCGCGGGGAACTCTGCCCAGCCATGCATGTGCCTTCCCCTGGAGAGCCCCCTCAAATGCTCGCATCTTCAAAGCTTCCATATCGGTGACCATCCGAATCTGCGCCTAAAATGATCTGAGCCAGTCACTTGCTCGCGTCTTCCCAAAGTACTTTTCAAATTGCGGAAATATAACCCCTTGCGCGGGTGGTGCATTTTTGATCTCTGGAGTGAATGGGTCGCCCTCCAGTGGCTTAGTGGCTCCAAATCCGGGCTTGGCCACGTCCTGGTTAGCCATTTGTTTTGCCAAGTCCCGCTTCATAGCTTCCATACGCTCTGACATGTGTTTCTCGGTATCCAAGGTAAGCCCAAACGAGCGGCGTGGTCTGACTGCTGGCTACGTGTTGGTGGCGGGCAAAGGGTTGGTTCATAAGAAGCTCCGACTTCTCTGTCAACTCGTGGCCTATGTCTAGGCCGATGTGCCTCTCCCTCAGCATACTCACGGGCTCTGCGACGACTGTGACTTTCACTGCGAACATGATGATCTTGTCTGCGATGGTGCCTGTGGGAAAGATTATGGCAGCTATATCTGCTTTCTGCCTGATCATTGGCTCTTTACACTTCATTGGCTCGCTCTGAAGGTACGTGGATGATGGAAGGAATTCGCCTGCTCGGAGCGGGCAGGTGTTGGGAGGCCTGGCCACCACCAACAAGTGATGGGTTGGCGAGGCGAGCCAAATACTGGCAGGCGGGGCGTGGCCCAAGGGCATTCTTGATTGAGCGTACATCTTGTTACAATACTCTGCTTGGATTTGCAGAGCAGCGGCTTGTTGGTCAGGGGTTTGCCCAGGTTGGTTGACTTGACTTCCCTGGCCGTTTTCCCGCTGACGGTTCAGTTGAACCCTTAGGTCTTGAGCTCGAGTATCCCTTTGCTCGTTAATGACTTGGCGAGCATCTAGGCTCTTGCGATTCGGACTGCATGTTGAGGACAATTTGTTCATCAACATACGTGACATTCTCACCGTGGGCCGCATGCTAGGCCGCCACTTTTTGGTTTCTCGTTTGCACCCCTTGGGGTGCTTTTGGCGGCAGATCCCCTGGTGGAGGGTTGTTGTTTCCGGCCAACTGGCTACCAGCCTGGTGATTACTTGCGGCATGATGCTTGCTACCCTTGCCAACCATTGCAAGATGGAGATGTCTGAAAAACTTGAAGGAAAGAGTTAAGACTTCGAATTCCCGGCAATGGAACCAAACTGATGTGGCAAAATCACAGCTTGGGCCGTCTGTGTGTTGGGTAGGATATCTGGGCTTGAATCTGCTTCCTTGAACCTGATCGAGAACACAGAAAACCTGAGTGGAAGTGCAAGGCAGGGCCTCGCGAAACCCTTCCGGTGTGAGAGTAAGTATTGTATGAGAAAGAGTCTAGAAGCAATTTGACAGAATTCCTAGGCTCAAGGAAGAATGTGTGTACCTTGTTTGTGGCTTGTAGAGGAGTATTTATAGGCCCCCAATGTCATTGAATCCGTCTAGGATTTAGTTTCCTTAGATACCTTGCCAAATTAGGAGAGAATCCCTTGATTTTAGGCGTGATACGTGGCTGGCCGCGTGAATGTATGAGCAGATAAGGCAAGTGTCTGCTCGGATATGGTAACCTTTGACTTGTCTTGGAGACCAAGTTTCCGGAGTTTCCCGCTCGACGCTTAGATTTGTAGATGATCTGTAATTTCCGGGCATGGCCCCTGGTCGGGCAGGCAGGGCCAATGCTCGACCAGGTCTGGACGGAATGAGTCTGATTCTTTGCCCGACGTGAGTGTGGTCTCGGGCAAGGCTTACGCCCATCTAGGTTCATCCAGGAACTACCATGTTCGTTGCCCGCCATCTTGACTACTTTGTCTGCTAGGCTGGCGGGTCCCACTAATTATGCATGCATCTGGCACGTGGTAGGCGCTCGTGCCCTGCTCGTGACCCGGCTTGGGCCGGGCATATCACGTACGACTTTTGTAGAAGATGAACGACTGTCATCAAAGGAGAACATAGAAAGGTTGTCTTTATGCACGTGGTTTTTGTTTTATAAAGGATATATTTGTCATTTTATCCTCAAATGTGTACTTTAGCAGTTAAAAATAAATATAGTGGACCTTAGCGGTTGGAAATTCCACAAAAAGGACCGACCCGAATTTCTCCCAAAAATATTATTGTTTTAAAAGTTGCATTTTGGCTTAAACTACTTTCCATAATCCATAAAGAATTAAAAGTTGCATTTCGTTCCTCCAATACCACACAATCCACATGTCCAATTGACCACGACCCAACTACTTGGCGGCCTAGCTTGTTCACAAAACTAGTAAGGTTAGATTATTGTTTACTTTCTTGCCCAGCTAAACCCTACTATATAAACTCCATCATTCCCTTGTCGTTACCACCTTTCAAATAGTGAGAGCAACTAGGGTTAATTAATATGTTAGAATACAATCATCTTTCCTTTTCTCTTTCTTCTTCTCTCTCTTCATCCTTGAGATATCAATCCACTTGGAGAGATTAGCTCTGATAGGAGCTCGTCTTCGGTAAGCGGGTTTGTTGGGGGGTTTGGGTGGTTTAGACACCCCAATTTCGTACCCATGGTATATGACATGTCATAAAATATCAAGACATGTTAAAAGGACTAACGAATGTCAAGTTACATGGTTAAAAATACAAAATAAAAGAATAATGCATAAACAGTGAACTGCATGGGACCTAAGTGCCAAAAACAAAAAATGAAAAAGCTGTGGGCGTAGCCCACACTCCTTTGGGCGCCACGCCCACAGCCCCCCAAATTACTGGTGCACTTGGCCTATGGTGCAACCTATTCAGCACGCGGCACAAGCTGTTAAAACGTAGAGCGATCAAACTTAACCGCGAAGGAAGCCCGATCTCAGCCTATAAATAGAGGCCTTCGGCAGTGAAAAATAAGATTTCACACAGTTCGCAAATACACACCGCGCATTCTGTGAATGTTATCCCGAGAGAACGCCGAGGTGATTTTCCTCTCGAGCCCCGAAGCTCTGCCAAACTGCCAAATCTCTTCCCTAAACAACTAAACTCTCCGACCAAAGTGAACCCTAGGTATCCTATTAGGTTTTCGTCCTATTTCACCGGTTCAAAAGAGCCAAAAAGAGCAGTTGCCCTGCCCGATTCCAGACGTCAAATCCAATCGAAGCAAGCAGTTGCTCTATCCGATTTCAGACGCAAACATGCAAGCAAATCCAGTCAAAGCAAGCAGTTGTGCTGCCCGGATCCCGAGGCGAAAACAACCAAACGGAGCAGACACGCTGCCCAAAATCCATCAAAAGAAAAAGACTCTCTCTCCCTGAAGGACATAGCGAGCACACCCTAAAGACTACTAGAAGGAGGTTTAATACGAGATAAAACCTCCACGCTTCAAGAGGTAGGTACCTTTAAAGTTTTATTTACTTTTTATCTAAAAAAGTGCTATTTAAAATAGTCATATATCACGAAATAAGCAGTTATGTTGCCTAAAATTTTATAACAAATAGCACTAAAATAAGACGTTATTATGGCAAAATTTTTATAAATATATTTGTAACTCTAAAAATGAGGCTGCTATAAGTTTCTTTATTTCTTTCATTATATATATATATATATATACTGTTTTATTTAAATTGTTAATTTTATAAAAGAGCATATTTAGCCAAAAACCTATTTTGAGACCGAAATTGTGAGTTGGGTGCCTAACCTCTTCCCAACTCGTAACTTAGCCTCCGAACCCTTTTTATAAATCTGGTTATTTTTTGTTAACCCTTTTTATAAATCTGGTTATTTTTTGTTTTTCTTTGTTTATCTTTAAAATAAAGATAGCGACTATGTTATTCACATTTTGAGTCCACAGTTGAGGCCGAGCGTATTCCACGCGTTTGAAAGGTTTTGAAACCACTCGCTTTCTCAGTTACGGGGGAGAGGTTGAAAAACGGGGCACTCACAGGTGGTCCTCAGTTTGTGAGAGAAACCGCATACTCTATCCTCTTCTCGGTTTGTGAGAGCAATCGCGTCCTCTCTCCTCTTCTCTCTCTTCATCCTCGAGATCTCAGTCCACATAGAAAGATTAGGTTTGGTAGGATCATGTCTCCTCTTCTAAAATTATACATTGTTATTATATTTATCTTATCTAACTGTGACATAGAGCTTTTTGGTTGACTTTCGCCTTAGTATGCGTTTAATGTTATCGAGCTCGAGTCGTTATTAGTTTAGGCATTCTTTGGTTGGTATAATGCTGGCTTACAAGAATTATTTGTAGGGTTTGTTCTATATGGGTGGCAATTCGTACTATCTTGTCGTGGTCGTGGTCGTGCCTCATTATCGTGTTTTCATATTATATATCTTATTTGATCATAAATATAACAATAAATATTATTTTGAATATATTAACAATTTCGTGTCTTTCGTGTCGTCTTTGAGCCGAGATTATCGTGTCATTTGTTTCTGTAATCGTGTTTTATAATCGTGTCGTGCTGGTTGGTGCTATCATGTCGTGCCAATCATTGCTATATTATAGTATGTGATTTTTCTATAATCGAGAAGGTGGGAGATCGATATCTTATAAATAATAAAAGAGACCAAATATAGATGTAACTCATCAAAAGAAGACCATATCATATTGTTGTTCAAATTGACACTTGCTATTAATTTTCCAATAAAAAGTGGACCTCACAAAAATAATGGGGAACACCCCCCCTGAATAATCGATTATTCATATGAGTTTCACAAATGCCTCATCTAACTTCACATTTGAATGGGTTTATTGGGGGTTGTTGTGTGGTCCTCGGTGAGGGTGTTTATCACCGTGACAAAGAGCCTTTTCGGTTGACTTTCGTCTTGGTACGTTTGGTCTCACCGGAGCTCTGAGCCGTGGCCAGTTTTGGCGTTCCCTTGGTTGGTATGGTTGATTATTCTTACTTCTTGAAAAAACTATTAGTTTTCTTGAAACTCACAATATTCATAAAATTAATTTTTAAATTAAAAACCATTTAAACAGAATAAAAGAGATGATGGATCTTGAAACTTAAGAAGCATAAAAGAGTCCATAATTTAAAAATCTTATCAATTTTGATTTTTATCTCCTTGATCAATGGACAAAATTCAAAATTAATGTCTCATCTACTTCATTTATTTCATATTTGTTAATGTAAAAAAAAAATAGGAGCTGGTTTTTGTGAACTATTTACACAAATTATATTGAAATAATTCAAATTATAACTTATTTCTCCAAAAAAATTTTTTTTATTCATTCCCAGTGTTGCATAAAATTGTTATGTGTAAGAGGTCTTAAAATTCACAACATACACAAGATTATTTTTTAAATAAAAAACCATTTAAACTAAATAAAAGAGATGATGAATCTTGAAACTTAAGAAGCATTTCCGTAAACAAAACTGCTAAAGTGTGAAAAAATTAAAGGATAATATAATTTTTTGGCCACTGAACTATACTAATACTATGCGTTTGGTCCCTGTATTTTTTTTTTGTAATGTGTTTGGTCCTTAAAGTAGGTTTTTAGTAAGAGATTACCCTCCGACGGGTTAACATCGCTTTACCGTTATGTTTTTTTGAAAACTCAATTTTACCCTTAGTAATGTTAGTGGTTTAAAATAAAAAATAAAAAATGAAAAAAAAAAAGGGAATCGGTACAAATTCAACCGCCCACATCTCCCCCACCATCCAACTCAAACCCGCTCCTCAATCTCGACCCATTAATCTGGTCCAAAACCCCACAGCACCAACCGGATCACGATCAGATCAACCCCTTCTTCAACCCACAACCCGTTTCCCAATCCGATCGTTGGCCACACTTCCACGCTCCAAGACATCAGATCAAAACCAACGAGCTTCATCTTCTCAGCCACGTCATCAACCCCATTAGTCGTCCGAAACCCGAAGAAGCGATCCTGCGCGCGCCACCACCGCTTTAACAACGGACACCACCAATTTCGAGCTATGGTTCAGAATTCACAGCATTCGGCTCCTCCTTTCACTAATTCATCCTCACCGTTCCAGAAGTAGACTAGATCTTTTCTACGCCTTCCTCCATCGATCTAATTTCCTCAACCAAACCCTCCCCAATTCATCGTTTTAAACGAGCGAATTCGTTAGAAAGTCCCATCTTCTTCCTCGAATACCTTAGTCGATGATCATCGTTTGGTGGACCCAACAATAAAAGTTATACGAATGCAAAGATAACGGCGGCGACGGGTTATTCGGACTAATGAGATCAGATCTTTTCGGTACGCCTTCCTTCATCAGATCTAATTTCCTCAACCAAACCCTCCCCAATTCATCGTTTCTGGCCGGTCTGAAAATGAACGCGAATTCGTTAGAAATCCCGTCTTCTTCCTCGAATACCTTAGTCGATGATCATCAGTTTGGTGGACCCAACAATAATAGTTATACGAATGCAAAGACGACGGCAGCGACGGGTTATTCGACTAATGACATGATGACGACTAGTTTTCAGGTGGGAAAGACGTCGGAGACCAGGATGAATGGAAGTGCAGGAAGAGGGGAAGGATATGTGTAAAAGGGATGTTGGTCAAACAAGTGACTAAGGGTAAAATTGGGTTTTCAAAAAACATAACGTCAAATGACGGTAACCCGTCGAGGGGTAATGTCTTATTAAAAACCTACTTTAAGGACCAAACACATTACAAAAAAAATACAGGGACCAAACGCATAATATTGGTATAGTTCAGGGACCAAAAAATTATATTATCCTAAATTAAAAATCTCATACATTTTGGTTTTTATCTCCTTGATCAGATCACAAAATTCCAAACATAATTATTGTCTTTATTTGATGTGAGAATTAATATACTGTTTGAAGCATTATTTGAATCTAAAAGAAATACTATACTCTTCACATTATAATTGAGATTGATTAATCAACTTGTTCCATAAATATGTTCCAGTTCTTCCTCTACTTTTATTACTTCTTTATTTACTTAAATCATTTAATAAATTAATCTGATAATTTTGTCATATAATTTTACCAAGTAAATATGTTTGTTAATATTATGAATATAAATTAATTTTTCTATAGTTATCAATATAAATTATCGTTACTTCTAATTCCTAACGTGCTTACCAATAATAACAATTGTGCTTACCAAATATGATGTTCTCATCTTTATCGTTCAGTTTGGAGACTTGGTTAAATGTTTTAAATTCAAAAACTTTTCGTGGAAAAGTTTTTCTGAAGATTTCAGTTACTTGTGTTTTGGGCATAAAAATAATTTTATACTTTGACATGGTTGGGCTAATTCTCCATGAATTTGCAGCAACAATAAAAACATTTATTGCATAAAAATGAAATAGTTTAAAATTTGACTCTTATTTTTCAATGTATGTGCCTTTAATTGTTGCCACAATCCGTGAGCCCTGTGAAAGAAAAGTATTACAAATATTTATGAAAATGATGAAATAAACAATAATGTAAGATATATTAACATACGCATTATTTTTTATCATGGAACACACATTCAACATTATAAAGACTTGTGTTGTCTCTATAAGAATGACATTTGAACAATCTACATAGTCGTAGCTTTATTGCTCATTCGGTCTTGCTCAATAATCATGCAAAAGAGTGGAGACATCTTCTTGTATACTAGTTATTTAGCCCGTGCTATGCACGGGTATAATGTGAGATATATATATTTTTGTAATAATAATATAACTTTTAGATATTATAATTAGATTATTAATCTCTTCTATTGTTTTTTTTATATTGTTACTAATATTAAACGATTTTTTTACCTAAATACTTTTAAAATTAATATAAGTTTCTAGCTAATGTGAGATACATATTTTGTATTAATAATAATAGTAATTTTTTTTATCTAAAGACTTTTAAAATTAACATTTAACTTGATAATAATATTAGAAGTCATTTTGTTAAAAACTTTTAAAATCATAATTCATTTTTAAACAATGTGAGATACATATTTTATATTTTTATTGGTAATGAAAGTTTAAGTCTTTCATCTAAAGACTTTAAAACCAACACCACATTCTAACCATGTGGTATACATATTTTCTATTAGTAATAATAGTAGTGGATAAAAGACTTTTTAAACAATATTCTTTTCTAAACAATGTGGATACATATTTTCTATTGGTAATAACAAAAAATGTCTTTATCTAATGACTTTTATAACAAATACTCATTTCTAAATAATATGAGATACATTTCTTTGTAACCAATGTGAGATACATCATCTAAAAACTTTTTAAACCAATATCACTTTATAACCAATGTGAAATATTTCTCTTCTATTGCTAATAATTGTAGACTTTTAAAATCAACATCACTCTCTAACCAATGTGTAATACACATCCTCATTTGGTAATAATAGAAGAAGTCTTTTATTTTAAAAATTTTATAACCAACATCTCTTCCTAAATAATGTGGGATACATCTCTTCTATTACATTGACGATAAAAGTAAAAGTCTTTTATCTAAAGACTTTTAAAACTAACATCATTTTTTTAGCAAATGTAAGATATCTCTTCTATTAGTAATAATAGTAAAAGTTTTTTATCTAAAATTAAAATCAACATCACTTTCTAACCAATGTGAGATATACATATTCTATTGATAATAATGGTAGAAGTCTTCTATTTAAAGACTTTAAAAACAAACATTACCCTCTACCAAATGTATGATACATCTATTCTATTGGTAATAATAGTATTTTTAAAACCAACATTAATTTATAGCCAATGTGTGATACATCTTTTCTATTGATAATAATAGTAGAATACTTTGTAACCAATGTGAAATACTTGCATCCATGTGGAAGCTTTAAAAACTTTTGGTTTTCAAGTGACTTTGAAAATCAACATCACTTTCCAACCAATGTATGATGCATTTCTTCTATTGATACTTAATAATAGAATTTTTAAAACCAACATCAATTTCTAACCAATGTGGGATACATCTCTTCTATTGTTGAAAAAATAGTGTTTTTAGTGAAAGAAATTGTGCAACTTGAGGCACGAAATTCTTTACGTGTCATTTGTTTGTTGAGGAAGGTAATTGCGCAAATTTGTTCTACTCGGTGAGAGCATCAAAATGATATATTTATTTGTCCAAATCGAAGTTTTGGGTAATAAGATATCAAGACTTAAAGTATAATACTTGTTAAAATAATTAGTGTTTTTAGTGAGAGAAATTATGCAACTTGAGGCACGAATTTCTTTACGTGTCATTTGTTTGTTGGCGAATGTAATTGCGCAAATGTATTCTACTCGGTGAGAGCATCGAAATCATATATTTATTTGTCCAAATCGAGTTTTGGATGAATAAGATATCAAGAGTTAAAGTATAATACTTATTAAAAATTAGTGTTTTTAGTGAAAGAAATTATGCAACTTGAGGCACAAATTTCTTTACGTGTCATTTGTTTGTTGACAAAAGTAATTGTGCAAATGTGTTCTACTCGTCAAGAACATCGAAATGATATATTTATTTGTCCAAATCAAGTTTTGGATGAATAAAATATCAAAGCTTAAAGTATGATGTTAAAAGTGAGTCATTAGAAGGAATATCTAACCTTGAAGAGTTTTATCCCACATTGGTTAGAAGTAATGTTAGTTGTAAATTTTTTTAAATATAAGTCTTCTACTATTGACAATAGAAGAAGTTATATATACTAATACTAATACTCATTATCATTATGATTATTATTATGTATTATTATTAGTTAATGGTTAGAAAACCAAAAGTATATATATATATATATATATATATATATATATATATATATATAGCTATATATATATATATATATCTTATATTGCTAATAATAGTAAGTCTTTTATATAATCTAAAATAATTAAAAATCAACATCATTTTTTAACCAATGTGAGATATACATTTTCTATTGGTAATAATGGTAGAAGTTTTTTAACAAAAACTTTAAAAATCAACATCACTTTATAACAAATGTATGATACATCTTTTCAATTAGTAATTAATAATAATATTTTTAATACAAACATCAATTTCTAACCAATGTGTGATACATCTCTTCTATTGGTAATAATAGTAGAATATTTTGTAACCATGTGAGATACATCTCTTGTAAAAGTGAAAGTCTTTAGTCTTTAAAGACTTTAAAATCTAACATTTTTTTTTAAACAATGTGTTATAATATAAAATAATTTAAACTCAACATCATTTTCTAGCCAATGTGAGATATACAATTGGTAATAATTGTAAAAATATTTCATCATATATATATATATATATATATATATATATATATATATAATTGGTGAGGAGCACACATGGTTGTGCCACCTCACCACCTTTGGATAAATCTTCATTCTAAAGCATCCATGTGGAAGCTTTAAAAACTTTTGGTTTTCTAGTGACTTTGAAAATCAACATCACTTTCCAACCAATGTATGATGCATGATGCATTTCTTCTATTGGTACTTAATAATAGAATTTTTAAAACCAACATCAATTTCTAACCAATGTGGGATACATCTCTTCTATTGTTGAAAAATTAGTGTTTTTGTGAAAGAAATTGTGTAACTTGATGCACAAATTTCTTTATGTATCGTTTGTTTGTTAACGAAGGTAATTGCGCAAATGTATTCTACTCGGTGAGAGCATCAAAATGATATATTTATTTGTCCAAATTGAGTTTTTGATAATAAGATATCAAGACTTAAAGTATAATACTTGTTAAAAAAAAATTAGTGTTTTTAGTGAGAGAAATTGTGCAACTTGAGGCACGAATTTCTTTACGTGTCATTTGTTTGTTGGTAAATGTAATTGTGCAAATGTGTTCTACTTGGTGAGAGCATCGAAATGATATATTTATTTGTCCAAATTGAGTTTTGGATGAATAAGATATCAAGAGTTAAAGTATAATACTTATTAAAAAATTAGTGTTTTTAGTAAAAGAAATTGTGCAACTTGAGGCACAAATTTCTTTACGTGTCATTTGTTTGTTGACAAAAGTAATTGTGTAAATGTGTTCTACTCGGCAAAACATCGAAATGATATATTTATTTGTCCAAATCAAGTTTTGGATGAATAAGATATCAAAGATTAAAGTATGATGTTAAAAGTGAATCATTAGAAGTAATAGAGTTTTATCTCACATTGGTTAGAAGTAATGTTAGTTGTAAAAGTTTTTAAATATAAGTCTTCTACTATTGACAATAGAAGAAGTTATATATACTAATACTAATACCCCTTATCATATTGATTGTTATTAGGTATTATTATTAGCTAATGGCTAGAAAACCAAAGGTTTTTAAAACTTCCACATGGATGATTTAGAATGAAGATTTATCTAAAGGTGGTGAGGTGGCACAACCATAGTGCTCACCAACTTTAAATATATATATATATATATATATATTTTTCTTTTGCAATACTTGGTAGATGAGGACTTGATCCGAGAAAGTGACACTTATTTATATTGGTGTTCTGCATTGAATACTCAAAATGGTCTATCTACCCAAACTGTTCATATTCAGGTCATAGATAGATTCATCTTTAGATTATAGATGTATTTGTTTTTTTTATATATTCATTCTCATTCAATTAATCTATGTATAATTTATGTAATTAATATTCTCCATGATCCAATAAAAAAAGAAGGTAAACAATTTATGTATTTATCTATCCAATAAATTAGTGAAAAAGTTGATGCCTAGTTTTCCAAAGTAAACTGTCGTTTTTACAAATTATAAATGTTTCCAAATTTAAAATTTTATTTTGTTTGACGAAAACTTTCCAAAATTTAAACTGGGGGTCATCTCGAATACTGGAATTGGAGAGTGTTTGAGCCACTGCCTATAACCAAGGGAAGACGGAGGAATGGAGATTGGAGATACACATGGCTTGACTCTTGTAGATCGAGATGAGATTATAACTTTGCTAGGTTTATTACTATTGTAAGGGCAAAATAGGCATGACCTATAGGTCTTGTTTCACCTTCCAGGTCAAAATAGGATTTTTTGATAAGTTTGTGTTAATTTAGGACTTAGTATATTTTATTAGATTTAGTTTAGTTATTTTGGTAGCATAATCTTTTTAGAATTTCAAGTGCACATATTTGGTAACAAAATCTTAGCATAAATCTAGTCTAACCATGATTCTTCACTTTCATATTTGGTAATTAAATCACATCCTAGTTAACCATGATTCTACGACCCCATTCATATATGGTAACAAAATCCCATTAGTTTGGTAAGTTATTGATTTTTTCGCCCAAAACTAATCATTTTCTTGTAGTAAACATTTGTTTTGGTGTGTGTTAGGAGACTACATATATTGGAGGCTGAGATTCGGGGTTCTTGCAGCTCCAGAAAGAGAACAAAACCATAGAGTGCTTGATCCGAGGAGTTTACTGTGATTTGAAGTCCCAATTCAATGATCAGATTGTAACTTCGATGTTGCAACATCGGCTACATTGAATCTAACTGTTTTGTGCTTCCTTTTTGTTTAAAGAAATTTGTTTCTTCCATTTATCTTGTTTATGTGGGGTTTTGTTCTCCAAGATTCATTATCTTGTGAGAATATTTTTGTGTGATTTCACATAGTTTTTTGTAAAACAATTCATTCTTTTTGTATGAAATCTTTTTGGCATGGCCAGGGGCTAGATCTACAAGTATAGACTTGTAGATCGTTTAGTAAACATTTCATGTTTAATTTTGTGTTTTTGTATTAAATCTTAGATTTGTTTTGATTTTTTGAGAATCTAACTCCTACTCTCGTTCTAACAATTGGTATCGAGCCTCCTCGGCGTCACTAAGAAAGATTACGTTTGTAGCATGATGGATTCTCAATATGAGGAATTTTGTAGCTTTTTTTTGTAGTTGTTTGTAGATTTTGTATATTTTTGTGACAAATCTTTTATGGATGCTACAAATGATAAAAAGATTATGTACTATACTTGATGTGTTAACCTTGTATTTTGAAAACACCTATGCATTTTGCTTAGCACAAAAATCAGTTC
>JABEVN020003402.1:0-18406 GCA_013146195.2 Codonopsis lanceolata | reverse complement strand
TTGTTTTTCATCTCAATAAGTTATATTTATGTTAGAAAGTGTGTCTCGTTAGAAACGTGTCTCATTTAGTCAATTGTTTTAACTCTAGTATAATATGTCAAAAGATTAGTTTTATTGTCAAGTAATACATTGTTTAAGGTTAATTTACATTTTATTTTAGAACTCATAATTGTTGAGAGTTACAAAATGTACATTATTTTCAATAATGCAAATAAAAAGAAGTAGAAAACAATTCAAATTTTCAACCGAAATTGCATAAATAAGTTAAATATTACAATAGCAAGATTGACCTTGTCAACCATAGTCTAGAGACATAAAGAAATTATCGTAGTCTAGTCTAGACACCAAAAGATCCTACAAACATAGTCTAGAGACCTAATGAAACAACCTTAGTCTAGTATAGTCTAGAAAACAACAGATGGTACGCTTGTTCGAATACAAAAACACAAGACAATAATTATGATTTTTGTCCGCAAAAGAATTGTAGAAAACAACCTCATATTTTGGTGTTAAATGTCTTGTTAACCTTCATTTCAACTTCAATCTTCATTCTTTTTCAATCTTCACTTCAACCTTCATCTTCTTCTCATTGTCACTGGCACTTGAGCGTAATTCTTCAAAAAGGGCCCTCTTTACTTTTGAATCTTTAATATCATTGGGAACAGCTTGTTTTCTTTTGTGTTCTTTATAGGTGTTGCAACATCACCCTTCGATGAATTTATCGTATGAACTAAACCAATGTTAATATATTGTTATAATAATAACATTTACATATAGAGTTATTATAGTATACCTCGTGTATATCTCGGATATCTCCTTCATCTAATTTTGGAAAATATTCACTCGTGACTATTATTTTTTTTTCCCTCCAAAATATTTTTCTATAATTGAATTGTCCATGACCACTTTTAAAACCCGATAAACTTCTCGAATTGGCCCAAGATGATACTGCCTAATCTGAATTTTGAAAAGAACATTCTTGTCCACTAAATTTGATATTTCCTTGGAATTTCCCTCGAAACAAACATAATTTTGTGTCCAAAAATTTTAAATAGTTGGTCATTCATTACGTAATAAAATTTGTACTCATTTTCTTATATATAATGTACTATTTTTTATAACATCACCTGTTCTGGAGCACTACTTTTTACTCGCACTGATTTACCAATTAGCTCCTTTGATTCCTTGTCCCAAATTAGGAAAGATGCATTCCCGTGAGTGTCAACCACCGAACTTGAATTTTGTACCTTGTAAAGTAAATATATTATTACCGAATGAAAGACATAATATAAAGTTATCAAAAGCAAAAGGATTAAAATGCATATATCGCACCTTATCTTGCAACTTGAATCAAAAATTTCACATTTGTCACAATAAAATTGGTTCCGCAATGCTTGTAATTTTTTGAGACATTTGTGACACGAAGTGTAACACCAATTCTTTCCAGAATCTAAGAAGTCAATCCCGCCCATGACCCAAAAGTTGCCAAATTCTAGTTCAAATTTATAAGTGTTGTAATTAGTTCACATATAAATTTATATACACAATTTAGTTATACATGCTTTTATTACACTTAATAAAATTACCTCATTGATTTCATTGAGTTGTTCTATTGTTCTAATCAAATCAAGTGATCTTTCAAATTCTTCTATACTGCTTTCAGACTTTGTTGTTGGTGCCGTAGATGCCGGTGCTCGTGCCTGTATTGGTGCGGGTGCATGCACTGCTAAATTGTTTATTTCTCCTGCTTCTTTCTTAATAGATGTCAAACTAACATGCAAAAATACAGCTTTATTATTTGATTTTACTATAATAAATTCATAAAAATATTCATAATACTTACCCGGTTATGTAAGTACATAAATTATAATGTTTGTATTTTATTACTGCACGAAAATCGCTACGCCTCTAATGTCATTATTAATAAGTACCTGGCCGGACGAGAATGTGTTTGAGACCTTAACCACATCCCTAAATTTTCGAACACGGCATAACCGCAGAGGACAATAACAAAGTTCTTCGATCTGCGAGATAAGTAGTTCATAGTGTAGTCAACATAATCCCCCATAATGTACACGGTAAAGTTTTTCCTCCGCAATTAGTTGGCATATTAAACACGCACAACTATGGACGCTTTACTAAAAAGAAATGAAGACAATGCATTGTAGTAATGAAATGTACTCATGGTCTTCCAAAATGATATCCATCATCTTGGCTTGCCGTCCAGCTATTTCCTTGTGTTGTGGGGAATTGCGGGCAATCAACTTCCCTATTACATCTTCATAAAGACAACCAAATGAATGAATTTTTTTTTTAATGCTAACTTACTAACATGAAGAAAAATATTCGTGTACATACCAATCGATTGCGACTGCCTACTTCCTCCGGAGTTGAAAAACATTCAAATTGCTTTAGCTCGTATATGTTCCATGGAAATTTTTCGTCAAAAACTTCGGTCACCATTGTTTTCCCATAAAAATAATCTTATATTTTGAATCAGTTGTTTTAAATTTCATTAAATTATCTGCCACAATAAAATCCTTGATAGCATAGACATGATGTTCCTGGAAAATAGTTTTGAACTTTCTTATATGCTGTTGCTTTATTGTTGCATGAATTTTTGATCCCTGTATATAAAAAAAGTAAGCAATTGAATGAAAAATGTAGTAGAGATTCTGTGTATATATAAAAAGTAAATAAGCAATTGTAATAGAAAATGTAATGCAGATTCTGTGTACATATAAAAAGTTAGTGTGCAACAGTGATGAAAAATGTAAAATATTTTCTGGGAAACATTAAACCAAGCTACAACAAATCTGTATTGTTACCTCATTGTCATGAAATATGCATTCCAAACTTTGAATAACTGATGAGTTCCCAAATGCTGGCACATTATAACTGAGCACAAGTCTAACTTTTACAACCCACTCTACTTTTGTAGGATTTAATTGCCGAACCAAGCCGAAAAATGGAGCCATATGAAACTTGCCAAGCAATTCCAAATTTTCAACAACAATTGGTTGGCGGGTGGAACAATGAGTTGTATTTATAATGCTTTATAATGAATGCAAATCTGCCATCTGTACTTAGAGGTGCCACTTGTCATGTTAATAATTTTCGTTTTTTTTTATTATATCCCAACTCATTTCTGTGGGTAGAAAACCGGTGCAAGTGTACAAAACCGGGTATCAGTATCATATGTGGAGACAGAGAAAACGTTTTTATACTCCTGCAAGTTTTCAAGGCCTGTTTTGTCAGTGAATAGTGGAACATAGCTAATTTGAAAATTAAATTTCTGTAATGTGAGAGTGAGAACAGTTGGTATGGAAGTTAATATAAATGAGAATGATTTGATTGACATGATGGACCAAACAGTAAATTGTTTCAGAGGGCTTGTTTTGTTTGTTTATGGGTGAAAAAGGTATTTCAACTTGCTACTGTATCATTACATGGGTAAAATTGGGATATCAGTGTTTTCTATTTTTGGCTGTTAGCTGTGGCGGGAAACTGCCCAAAAAGGAAACTTTTTCCTTTTAATAGATATATAGATAGTTGTACAAATATCGTTCCAAATTATTTTCTTATTTGACTTTTATGAGTGAAATCGACAGTTTTTCAAATAAATATTTGACGTATGGTAGTTTTTTTTTTAAATCATAAAATATGTGATTCTTATTATGTAAAAATAATCAAGTTGACTCAAAAAAAGTCAAATAAGACAGCATTTTAATTAAGAATGGTGGAGTTGTTTATATAAAATCAAAATAAATCAGATTATACATTTGAATTTGAAGAGTAGGTTTCTATAAAACTGTCCTACGAATCTTAATTAGTAAATTTGTAATACAGAGCCCTATCCTCTCATAACTTAGCCAAATAGCAGACATTAGATCGAATCAGGAGATCCACCTTGCATAAAATTACCCGGGTCTTTCAATTCCCTAAGTTTTTTTGCTTTAACTTGAATTCATGAAGTGACTGAATTTCTTTTATTGCCAAAAGTAAGTTTTACTCATTCTTTTATTAAAAAAAGATTTAATTTTTCTTTTTTGCTAACTTGTCCCCAAAAAAAAAAAGAGTTTCATTTTCCCAAGACGATATAATTATAGTGCAACCATATTTCTTTTTAGGTCATGTCCACTTTGTAATATTTTGTTTTTAGGATGTAATTTGTACTATTTTTCTTATTGTTTCCCACCTTAATTGATTGGTCCATTTTCATTGAAAAATAAACCTACATAACATCTTAGAATTCAAAATATGATCAATTAACTGTTTTAAATTTGTGCCAAGTCATATTAAATAAGATGCTTATTTAAAAACATAGGAAAATATTCTTATTTTTTGCATTGGAGGGAGTATTAAACTCTCTATAATACAATAGAGTTCATACTCACACATGTGCAATTGACTAAAGCTATCTAAAGGTTGAGATTTATTTTTTTAATAAAATCTTACGGTCATGATTAAAACCTACCTTCACATGTGCGAAGGCGGTTGTACAACTACTCGTCTCTCTATCTCCAACTCCCCCACTCTTATTTCTCAATATTTTTGTTGGATTTTATTTAGGATACGTTAAACACAAGCCTCCAATAATTTGCTCCCGTACTAACGCCGTGTCATAGGCACGAACACACAATCTAGTTAATTAATAAATCAGCTCACACCTAAAAACATCAAGCTCCAAACTCTCTAATATATATCCAGTACAATTACTCTTTCTTGTTTAGTGTGTGCCAAAATTAAAAGTGTTTTCAAACTAGGTTGGGGTGTACTCAATCCTCCATCGCGGTTTTAACACTACTGCTCGACTAAGAATATTTGTATTTGGTAAGAGTCGAACATGGATTCTCCTGCTAATCAAATTTCTCCGCATAGAAACTCAACGGTAATCAATTAAGCAACCAAACAAGCCCATTGAGTTTAAAAATTTCCCCATAGTTTACTATCATTGTTAATGAATCAAAAAATTGAGAGAGGGTTAATTAAGCTTCAGAGGTTAAGTTTTCTTTTGTTACATACTTAAATCTCAGTAAACTAACTTAGATTTATTCGGTCGTGCGTAGTTGGTTTCCCGTCGGTGTTATGTAGCCAAGTGTACGGGGCTCAAACCGGAGATACGTGCTTTAGTGTTGCCCAAGCTGCCAATTTGACGACCGACGTCTTTACTGCCTTAAATCCCAATCTTATTTGCGAGAAGATCTTTGTTGGTGAATGGCTTTGCGTCAAGGGAACGACTGTTTAATGTTGACTGAAGAAGGATCAACCCATATGAAATGAAATAAAATTCATGAATAAAGAAGAGGATGATGAGCCTCATTGCTTGTACCATGTCTCTATTATAACTAATTTTTCTTTCAATTTCATATATTATTGTACCATGTTTCATGTATCAATCAAGATGTTAATTTTACCGACGGTACTAAGTTTGCATCTGGTCTGTGTTAGATGCAATTGATATCAAGAACTGAAACAAAATGTGCAAACAACAATCTGGGAATTAATTGCTTGACTTACTTGAGAAAACATAAGTGGCTTAAATAACCTTACATGAGGAAATAGATAAACAATAGCACACACGTTTAGGATAGAAACATGGAGATAAAGTGGACTAAATCAAAGCAGCAACAGTCCCCTAAAGACTAGGACATTTATTTAACAAACAAATTAAATCATAACATTCCCTCCCTTAAACTAGATTGTGTAAGCAACTAGTTTATATCTGGTGCATCACAGACCCCAAGTTTATCTCCTAGCTTTTGAAATGACTCTAGTTTGAGACCTTTAGTCAATATGCCAGCTACCTGCTCGTGAGTTCCACAATACTTCAGTTGCACTACTCCTTCTTTAGTCAGCTCACGTAGGAAGTGAAATCGTGCACTATGAGATTCTTTGACAATTTGATGGTTGAGCTATTATCAGAAAAAAATGGTTGTACTCTGACTACCTTCATAACCAAGCTTCTTCAACACTCTTTTAAGTCATACTGCTTGACATGTGCATGCTGCAGCTGCTATAAATTCAGCTTCGGTCGTACTAAGTGTGACAATCGGCTGCTTTCGCGAAGACCAAGCAACTGCTGCAGAGCTCAAAATAAAAACATAACCCGACGTGCTTTTGCAATCTTCCATAGAACCATCATAATCACTATCAGTGAAGCCAATTAACTCTGTATTCCCTCCCTTTTTGTACAGAATCCCAAAGCTAGCAGTTCCTTGTAGATAACGCAACACCCTTTTGGCTACTTGAAGATGAAGCTCTGTAGGCTTAGACATGTACCTGCTAATTTTGCTAACAACATACATAATATCCGGCCTTGTAGCTGTAAGATACATCATGCTTCCCACTAACTGTTTGTAAAATGAGTCATCCACCTTTGTGCCCTTCTCATCTGTGAAGATTTTTAAACCAGGAATGATTGGATTATGCACCGAGTTGCTATGTTCCATCCAAAATCTTTTTAATAATTCCAATACATATTTCTTTTGACTTATAAAAATCCCCCCATCAAACTGCATCACTTCAATGCGAAGGAAATATTTCATTTTGCCCAAATCAGACATATCAAACTCCCCTTTCATTGACTTCTTGAATTCACACATCATAACATCAGCATCTCCACTGTAAATTAAATCATCAACATACAAGCTAATAATCAAACGTTTACCTTGTTTGTTGACCTTGGTAAAGAGGGTCTGCTCACTTTCACTTTTCTCAAAGCCTTTTTTGATGAAATATGACTCAATTCTGCTGAACCATGTCCTTGGTGCCTGCTTGAGCCCATACAAGGCTTTGTTGAGCTTGTACACTTTGTATGATTCCTTCTTCACTTCATAGCCCTTTGGTTGTTCAACGTAGACGTCTTCAGTTAGTTCTCCATGGAAGAAGGCTGACTTGACGTCAAGCTGAAACACACACCAACTCCTTTGCACTGCAATAGCAAGAATCATTCGAACCGTGTCCATACGAGCTACTGGAGGATATATTTCTTCATAATCAACCCCCCTTTTGCGACCAAACGTGCCTTATATTTCTCCACTTCTCCAAGCTCATTTAGTTTAGTTTAGTTTTGTAGACCCATTTGACTCCAATATTTTTAGCTCCTTTTGGCAAATCAGTTAAGAACCAAGTCTCATTCGTTTTAATAAATTGCATCTCACAGTCCATAGCATGCCTCCACTTCTCTTCTCTTACTGCTTCTTTATACTTGACTGGATCAGAATTGCCTAACAAGACTATGTTGGCTTGAATTTCCTCATCGGAGAGTCCTTCACTGGAGACGTAATCTCCCATCCACCCAGGTTCTTTTCTAATTATGTTTTCTCTTACATTTGAAGGTCCTGTAACTTCTATGCTTTTAAGATTTGGTACCACTTCTTTACCATTTTGAACTACTTCTTCGTCTTCTTCATTTCCAGATTCACTCTGCTCCTCTCCTTCTTCATTTTTAGATTCAATCTGCTCCTCTTCGTCTCCTCATTCCAGTTCAAAAATGATTTGTTCTTCGTAACTCTTATCCCAGTCCCATGTCTTGTCTTCCTCAAATACAACATCTCGGCTTCACAATTTTCTTTGACACTGGATCATAGAGTCTATAACCCTTTGATTCTTCACTAACTCCAAAAAAAATACATTTGCGACTTTTATCTTCAAACTTTGTCCTTCGGGCATCAGGGACATGAGCATGTGCAATGCTTCAAAAAACTCTAAAATGTTCAACATTAGGCTTCACTCCGCTTCAGGCTTTCTCCGGTGTCATATTTTTTACTGACACCGTAGGACATCTATTTAATAGATAAAAGGTTCAGTTCACCGGCTCGGTCCAAAAACATTTTGGAATAACTTTTTCGGACAATAAGCTTCGTACCATATTCATCACACTCCTATTTTTTCTCTCGGCAACACCGTTTTGTTGCGGTGTATAAGTAATCGTCAACTGCCTTTTTATCCTATTATTTCCACAAAATTCATTAAATTCATATGATGTGAACTCACCACCACGATCTGTCCTTAAACACTTAATAGATAAACCAGTTTCCTTTTCAACACAACTTTTAAATAGTTTAAAAGTAGAAAAGACATCTGACTTACTAACAAAAAAATAAACCCAAGCCTTCCTACTGAAATCATCAATAAAGGTAATTAGGTACCTCTTGTGGCTGTTGGAGGTGGGAAAGATTGGGCCGTAAATGTCAGCGTGAACAAGCTCCAGTTTTTGTGTTGCTCTCCAAGTGCTCTTCTTTGGAATAAAATCTTGATGTTAATTTCCTTTTAAGCAATCAACACATACTATATTAGACGAAGAGAAACTCGGCAGACCTCTCACCATTCATTTGAGTTGCAAAGTCTTAAGTCCTTTATAGCTAATATGGCCATATCGACGGTGCCAAAGGTGAGCACAATCTTGAGTGGTTTCTTGTAGACACACCTCATTGGTCTCTTTCTTGATAGATTGTGATAGATGTGTTTTATACGCATCTATTGGGTACTTATACAACTTAGAAATAGCAATTCCACGAGGCTTTTGGCTACTTATATGTGTTTTGGAGCTTTATTATAACTTTCAAGGTTTTAGGTGGAATTATGAGATTTATAAGGCTTAAAGTGAAGAACTGAATGAAGGGTGTAAAGTGCTAAAAGTTACAAAGAATATGTACCGGAAATTTGAAACCCCTTGCGGACGCAAGGTCACAGACCCTTGCCCCCGCAAGGTCACCAGTACGTGAGACCAAAAGAGAGGAAAGGCCTTGCTACCGCATTCCTCTGCACCTTGCCCTCGCAAGCCATTCCGTTTCACAAATACGGGTGTTGTACCCTAATTGTATCTCCTACCCCTGTACACATTAGTATAAATACAAGCCTTGTAGCCACAAGCCGGAGGACGAAAAATACTATGATTTTAGTGTGTAATTGATAGTTTTTATTGTTTGTAATCATAATTGAGAAGATCGTTCATGAATTCTTTCATTCCATCGACATGTTCATTGTCAAGGATTTACTAACCGCTCCATAATCTACGAATTTGAGGTAACTGGTATCGAATATTCTGCTCTGTTATATATTTTTATTCAATCAAATCTTGTTGATCACAGTGTTTATCAATCTCTTTACTATTTGGATTTTTCCTAACGAATGGTATCGTCGTAGTTAAAGACCAAGAGGTGCGGATAACTACACGACCATATGCATATGTCGTACACTGGCTCACCATTGTGATAAATTAAATCTATTGATACACGAGAGTGATAAGTTAGGGTTAGGTTCATATATATGTTTCTGAGTGACAGACAAAAATTCATATGTTCTTGTTCTTAAAGGTATACATTCGGATGAATTATTTAGGATGGAGACTGAATTATAATTTGACGACCTATACCAATCTTTCTTGAACGAACCCAAGATTAATTGATTGAAACATTAAGCAAAAGAGCATTAGAGTAGATACAAGTGAATCCATATTCCTATATTCCCCTCCCCCATAAGATCTTCATAAATTGTGTTTGCTGCTTTAATAAATTGTTAATTAGATTGGCTGCTTTTAGTAGAATAATGTAGATTAATAAACTAAAGCCCCCTAGTTTAATTGTTACATGTTTACTTGCTCTAGATACTTCTTGTCTCTGTGGTTCGACCCTTGCTTTCCGTACGCTATACTTCAATTGATTCGTACACTTGCGAGGTTAAAAAATAAGGCATCAAGTTTTTGGCGCCGTTGCCGAGGATAAGCTAGTTTCTAGCTAGTTTATTGGTAACGTTTAAATTCAGTTTTTATAAAAGAAAATTACAAAAAAAAAAAATAATTTATTTTTAATCTAGTTATTTATTTGTTTTAGTTTTGCATTGTATGCACGGTCGTAGATCTTTAAATCCCAAGCTGACATATTTAAATCAAAATATAAATAATCTTGGTAGAAATCAGAGAAATCCTGATAATTTTGACAATCCACCAGTTAATCAAGAACAAGTAGATAGAGAGGATCCTCTGACTAATCCTCCAATGAATAATAATCAAAATCCAGAAAATCTGGTTCCTCCGGAGAATCAAAGAAGGGAGGAACCAGTTACTCGAAATATGAAAGTGGTAATAAATCAAAGAACAATAAATGATTATGGTCATCTCATATTGACTGCGACTCCATCATGTTTAGTATTACCGGATGCAGTAAGAAACTTTAAACTCAAAGGACATTTTTATAATATGTTACCTTCTATCTATGGATTATCTTCTGAAGACCCAGTTACTTTTGTGAAAGAATATAGTTTTATGAGTGATAATTTTCCGTTAGGAGGTCTAGCGGAAGATCAATTGAAAATGCGATATTTCCAATGTGCATTAAAAGATGCAGCAAAAAGATGATTTATGAATTTGGCACCAAGGAGTGTTGATACATGGACTCAATTATATGATTTGTTTATGAGTAAATTTTATTAGCATGCATCTCTATCTGACTACAGAGAACAAATTATTGTCTTCCAAACTGAACCAGGAGAAACATTCCATGAAGTATGAGATAAATTTAAAAATTTACAAATCATGTGTCCCCATCATAATCTATCTCAAGATGTTTTAGTGACTCAATTTTATCATGCACTTCCTTCTGCTCTTCATACTATGGTTGATAGTGTAGCCGGTGGTTCCATTAGAAGAATGACACCAGTTGAATTAGAAGATTTGTTTGAAATGTTATGTGTCAATTCACAACAGAAAAACACTAAAGGTAAAAAATAAAGGTTTGTATCATATTCAAGATAAGTTGAATAACGATGCTAGATTTGAATAGATGCAAGCACAAATTGAAGCTCGACAACAGAAATATGAATTTCAAGAATTGTGTGCTATTTGTAAGCCCATCAAAGCTCGTGCCCGCCTAACGCTCGTGTAAAGCCCATGGGCTGGTCTGCTGTATTGGGCTTTTAGTGATGTCCACTACTAGATGGGCTCATACCGGGCATTGCAAAAGCCCGCGAGCATAGGGCATGTGCACACACCTAAAATTTAGAGGTTTCCCGAGTTGGTTCCACCATGAACCCCTTCTCCATTCCCTATGCACATTTACAGGGTCGGTTCTGACATTTTGAGGGTCATGTCTTAAATATAAAATTAGGCCCTAAAATTGAGAAAATAAAATATCAAAAGATAAAAATTAATTATCAATTTTATAATATTATAATATAAAAATATTTTTCTACAAATGAAGCACCAAAATCACTAAACCTTCAAAATATTATCGAATTTTAAATTTGAAAAGTATCCACAAGTAATGCGGTAAATCAACGTAGTAATTTTTTGGCAAATGGAAGAGTTGAATCAAAAGGGACCATAGGAAAAAAAATATCAGATTCATAAATAATAAGAGTTTTTTTCTTTCCTTAATTTATTGTTAGTATAATAGTACTATTTGTTAAATATATTTTGTAATAGTTTTAGATATTTAATTCAGTCATAATCGGTTTTTACAATTTTCTCTTAATCCGTCATGTACGCATCATCTTCGTCTCTTCCTCATCTCCGGCCACCACCGTCAATGGTGGTGGTCCGGCATCCTTAAACCTTCTTCATATACACATCTTGACATGGTATCAGAGCCAAGATCCATGGTATCATATTTTTTGGAAACCCCGTCACTGGCCCTCAACAACGCCGGCTCCCAACAGCGTCGTTTCAGCCCGGCAACTCTTCAAACTTTTCATCCATTACTAAACCTTTCTTCATTTTACCTTTCTTCTGTTATAGAATTTTACATGCTAGACAGACAGCCGATCATTTCAAGAAGTGGAAGAAACCTTGGTGGTCGGAAGACACCCAGATTGCAACATCACACTGGAACATCCCAGCATTAGCATATACCATCTTCATATCCACCCCTTCCGGCAAGTCTGAACGGCGAGAAGCCAAGCAACAACAACGATTTCAAGAAACCCATCATCTTTAATCAAAATCAAATGACCCTCTCTCCAAGAAACCCATCATCTTTAACATTAACTTCAAACAATTCGAAGCCCAACAACAACAACAATTTCAAGATTTGGTTTCACAACAACAAACCTACGACCCATTCCAGATCTCAATACCATCAAAGTCCGACCAATTTGGATTTCGTCTTCAACGATACAGAGTTTCCATCGGAAGGATTCTTCGATTACATGATTGTCGGCGGTTGTACAGCCGGTTGCCCTCTCAACCAATTCGTAAGTTTCTGCCGTTAAAATACCCAACCATATATGTTTCATTGCTCTCTCATTAGCGAGCACAAATTCAATTCATAACTCTCTCATTAGCGAGCACAAATTACAACACCGATTAATTACGCCATTGCGTACCAGTCTCAGCAACTAACTACCAAGAGCCTGAAGGAATTTCGTCATCAAAGTCATCTGATGTAGAAGTTTATTGGAGAGGGTTTGATATCCTCTTTGTTTCTCAGAGTAGAAATGGCTGCAGCATCAGGAACTACCCTTTTAGTTGGATCAACAATATCCTATGGCTCTAAAGGGAGCCGACTTGCACAGGCAAAGGCCTTTGCAACTTTCAATCCCAAGAACCATGTGAAGAGTTATAGCGTTTTGAAGGCATCTGCAAGCTGTAAAGTAGAGTCAACATTATTGGACAAAGAAAGTAGTGCAGCTCTCCGACAATCTTTTGAACAAAAGGCCCGAAGTGGCACAACAACATTCATGCCCAAAGTGGCACAACAACATTCAAGCTTAAAGTGACACAACAACATTCAGGCCCAAAGTGACACACAACAACATTCAGACCCAAAGTGGCACAACAACATTAAGGCCCAAAATGACACATTTGCCGAAAGGCTCATTCATTTTTATCTCTTAAACTCGCACACTTTACAAAGTAGCGTGTACGAATTGAGGGAGAGTGTTAAAGAAATAAATCCAACATGTAAGCTCAATTGGGCTCATTTACATTGGTAGCCCATTTACATTGGTTAGTCCAATAGATTCTTTTTATTTTTAAATATAAATATATTTTATAATAGTTTTAGATATTCAATTCAATCATAATTGATTTTTATAATTTTCCCTTAATCCATCATGTGCGCATCATTTTCGTCTCGTCCTCATCTCTAGTCACCACCGTCAATGGTGGTGGTCGGGCATCCTTAAACCTTCTTCATATACACATCTTGACATATACCGTCTATAACAGATTTCCAATACCCAAAAAAATAAATTAATTAATTAATTAAAGGCATTATAGAACTGAAGTCATATAAACGTACTCTTTTTTAGAGTGACCCTAAACGCAACACTTAAATCACTAAACGCGACACCATTTAAAGAATAAAATGACGTAAATACCCTTATGGATAATTAATAGGAAATGTTACAATTTAATCCCCTTCATTTACTCTTTCAACCAACCACCACCCTAATACTACTACCAACTTTTAAAACACTCTCATTACTCTCAATCTATTCCTCCCTCACAATTCTTCATCTTTTAAAAACAAAACATCTCTAAAACCCTCCACCCAACTCATAATGGGTTATGATTATAATCCTAATGAAGATGCAAAGGCTAACAAAGATGATTATTTTCAGGTAATTAGTGATTTTTTAATGTATTTTCACTGAAATTTGGAAAAAAATTCGCAATTGGCCAAAACATCCGCTAGGGCACAACGGATATATAGCCAAACTACCGCTACTGACAAGCGGCCCTTTGGTAAACTACCGCGACTGACAAGCGGATGTTTCCTGGTAGGTCCACTTTTTAATAGTGGATGTTTCTGGGTAGGTCCGTTTTTTTAATAGCGAATGTTATTCAATATGTCTGTTGTTCACTAGCGGATGTTTTTATGTAGAACCGCTACTATGTAGTGGCTCTTTCGTTGAATTTGCTGCAATTTTTTTCTCATTATTAATTATTAATATGATTTTATTGTTATTTGTTGATATGATTACCAGTTCGAAAACTAGAATAATTTATTTCCTAATGTATCTCATGTTTTTGTGACGGATGAAAATTTCATTGATCGAGAAGCAGCAAAAAAGTGGGTTAGAGATATCGTACGTGCCGAGAATATGTACTTTTATGTGTCCAGAAGTAAAACCAAATTTGATAACACTCGTAAAATTTGGTTGAGTTGTGAGAATGGTGAAAAACCTCGGTACGATGGTAAAAAAGATTTGAATGATGTAAAGAAAAATGGTTCGAAGAAGCTTTTTGTAAATTTGAAGTGTATTTGCAGGAAATAAAAGATGATGGTTGGAGAGTTAAAGTTAGCGAGTTTAACAATGCTCACAACCATCCACTTTCAATGGGAGAAAAATGGCACACTTCTGCATCGAAGTTGACAAAGGCTGAGATTGAAAGGGTTGATCAACTTTATAGTGCTAATGTGAAGCCGAAACAGATATTGAATCTATTGAAAAAGGAAAATTCTGATAAAAGAAGTTCGAGAAAGCATGTTGAGAATGCTTTGGTAGGTATAAGAAAGAAGAAAATGAGAAACAAATCAAAAATTGAGTATTTTTTAGATGAGATGCGTCGACGTGGATATATTTTTACGGTTCAGGTCAAAAACTTGCCCAAAAAACAAAACTTTATTGGTGATGTTATGTTTGCTCATCCAGAAGTGAAGAGATGTTAGCCTTATTTCCGTACGTTCTCCTTATGGATTCAACATACAAGACTAATAAATATGATTTGCCGTTATTGGAAATCATTGGAGTTACATCTATGGGGAAGAATTTTTATGTCCCATTTGCATTCTTGAAAAATAAGAAAAGTGAAACATTTGGTTGGGCATTACATCAGTTGCGTGCTTTATTAGTTCATGTTCGCCCACCGGATGTCATTGTCAGAGATAGGGAATTGGCTCTCATGAATGCAATACAAGCGTACTTTCCAACGTCTCAACATATGTTGTGTAAGAGACACATAACGAAGGATGTCGAGAAGTATGTAAGGAACCTGTTGAAAAGTAGGAAATATATTGCAATATTTATGAAGAGGTGGATGGATATAGTTGAGTCAAGAACTGAGGAAGAATGCACAGAACATTGTCGAGATATGGAAGAAGCGTGGGCAAATACTCAAGCAGTTGTTCGATATGTTAATTCGACTTGGTTGGAGCCCTATAAGGATAGATTTGTTTGTGCTTGGACCAAACAATACATGCATTTCGACAATCAAACGACGAACATGTAAAAATTATACGTTTATGAATGCAATATATTTATTGTTTATGAATGCAATATATTTATTGTAGCGTGCAATATGTTCTGAGTTGAGAGTGCACACTCCCAGATGAAAAGATGGTTATGCACGTCAGCTGGGGGTTTCGATCATATATTCGATCAAATCCACGATGCTATCGAGCTACAGTTCAATGAGATATTGGCTCTATTTGAAAGGTCTTTGAACGTAGCCCATCCTTTGACATCCTCAATGTTTATTCTCCGTTGATTAAGATATAAGGTATCTTCTCATGCCCTTGGATTGCTAGCATACGATTGGAATTCGACACAACGTATAAAGATTCGATCTTTGGGTGATTCTAAAGGTGTGGGTGTTTGTTGAGGACAAGTTACGGTTTACCATGTAGTTGCCAAATGTGGCACATGGAGGCGGGAAAATGTCTCGATTGAACCCCATCAAATCCATATGTTTTGGAAGACGTTGTCTATGGGCGGAGTTCAAGATATGAGTACATCAAGGGAATCTGCAGGTGATTTGATCAAAATCTATCGGATATGGGCGGGACTTGAGAATCGCAACAATATCACTATGCTAAACAGCTTTTCAATGTTGTACATCCCCCAACTAACATTGAGGAACCAAAAATAGTGCGTCACAAAGGGCATCCAAAGAAGAACTCGACAAAGAGAGACCTCTCAGGTTTTACAATGTTAAATGTTTATGTCACATTACTTTTTACATTTGTGTATAGTAAATGATTTATGCTTTAATGTTTATAATTTTCACCTCAACGAGGTTATGAACATGCTAGCAGTCGACCGAGAAAGACAATCGGGGAGGTAGAGGTAGAGGAAAGGGGGCGTGGTTCATTAGCATCGGCCAGGTAATTCAATTCCATACGCCTCGGCTTCCACCATTGATGATCATTTTCATATCAAATGTTATAGATGTCAAAGCGGATAGAAATTGTGGTTTCCAAGTTATTGCCCACTTTATTTATCACGACGAAGAAAAATGGGATCAGGTGCGTAATGACATGATGCCGGAACTTTCTGACTACTGGGACTTCTACTCAGCCATCAACTTCTTGGAAGGTGACCTTGAAGGATCAGTGGTATGTCTAAATTGGCATACCTCTCGGCTCAAGCGAGCATTGGTTGAATCAGGCATGCTTTCAGTTTATCATTCCTGATATCGAGAGGATTGTGACTTGTTTCTCTAATATATCGCTTAGGCTGATACATGGTTGCAGATTAAACGATCTGTTGATGGATAACGCCAGTGACCACGGTCCTGATTGACCTTGGGTGGGTGAATTGTATCCATTTCATAGCACTTGGGATGAAGCCTTGAAGTCCCACGCAAATGCGCCCATTATTCGAGGTGGGAACTTTCTTGTGACCCAACGATACAACATTAGGTATCAATTTGACATGATCGATTTACTAATTACCTTAGTGTAGAGGTTACAGATTAATTTTACACTTTTTGTGATGTAAAACATTAATTAATTACGAGGGTTAATTGTTATTTTTGCAAAGTTTGTTTGTCACAATAATTTTTTTTTCGAAAAGTGTAGGGGGTGAATTATTAAATTTCAAAAAATATAGGGGGTGAATTGTTAAATTTCTATAAATGTAGGGGTGAATTGTCAAATTTCGAAAAAATGTAGGAGGTTAATTTTTAAATTTCTAAAAGTGTAGGTGAATTGTTAAATTCTTAAAAGTTCGGGGTGAATTGTTAATGCATAAAAGTGTAGGGGTGAATCGTAAATGCATCACAACAAGCCGAAATAAACAAAATAAACTTATCTAACAATGATGTCCAAACAAATACATCACACTCCAAGTTCAAATAAAATACATCAAGTATATCACACAAACAACAAGTATATCACACAAACATATAGTATATCACAATATATCCTCAATGTTGAATAACCGTCCAGCGGTAGACATATAAGTACCACTGGACCACAAGTGAATCTACTTTGGACCGATGGGTGCCCTTAAGTTGAGGAAGTACACTTGCGACTCAATCCTCGGCCGATCTACGGCCATGAAATGCGTCGGCAACTCTCGATGGATGAGAAGGCCTTTGGGATGATGCCTCTGTGGCGAGGCTGCGCGATGGGGTGATCCACGATAGTTGATGATCCCCGTCTCTCGGTGTCGTCGTCATCATCATCATCATCATCAGCAGGTGGCATCACGATAATGTGTCCTTCGAAACCCAGCTCGTAACCATCTATGGTGGCGGATGGAATCTGGCTCCATTTCGATCCGGCCCTCTTGGGGTTTATAGAATAATGCTCCGTTGTTGGAAATGCGAAAGCATCTCATCGTGGACACAAATGTACTTCAATGGCTTTGGACCTCTATAAACCTTCGTCGGCTAGAATACATGGCGAGAATAATTTGGATATATCAAAGCGTCTCAGCAACGATCGGGCGTATGGCTCGGTGATTTTCTGCAATGAATTATGTGCGAGAGAACAAGCGTCGGTACCCCTCCACATGATGGCCTACGTGTAAAAGGAGTCAAGTAACTTGAAAAAATTAATATTAATATAAATATCAACCTTTTATTTGATATATTATTTATAAATGATAAATACTTACGGCGGCAACAGTCATCCGTCGAGGACTCTGCGATACTCAACGACAGTATAGGGATCATTTCTTCTTCCACCGAAAGAAGAGGTCCATCTCTTAGCGAATGGCTCTCGAGGGGTCCATGTCATTTGAACAATTTAGTGGAATTGAGGAAAGTATTCATATATCCAAACCTACAATAAAATAAAATAATCAAAATTAAATAGTGTCAAATAAAATAGTATCAAATATAATAGCGTCGAATAAAAAAATTTAAATTTTATAGTATCCAAACAATTCATTTTATACAACAAAGAGATAAGCACCCAACCATGCGTCTACAACCAATCCTCGATGCTATCTTTGGTCTTATAGGTATAGAAAGGATAAAGTCATTTGCACCCCAGCGTGAATGGGCATATCACGGATATCCATCATACGATTTGAACATTTATTCTGACGACTTGTCCATGAAACAGCGTCGTCCCCGTCAACCCAAAAATAACCAACCGTCCTCGGTTGGCCGATCTGCCCACCTAAATATTCTTGCAATGTCAAAAATCTAATACCACTTCCCCTCACCTCACTTCCACCTTGGTAGTAGGAATACGTAGGAGAATGGCTAGAGATGACTTGATCACAGGCT
>JABEVN020003401.1:0-18424 GCA_013146195.2 Codonopsis lanceolata | reverse complement strand
CCATTTGGGGCATTTGAGGTATACATTATCATTTTTTAATGTTGTTATTGCATCTCTCTTGTTGTTGTTGTTGCACCGCTGTTGTTGCATCTCTCTTATTGTTTTTGTTGTTGTTGCTTCTCTCTTGTTGCTCTTGTTGCATCTCTCTTATTGTTGAATTTCTCTTGTTGTTGCATCTATCTTGTTATTGTTTTTGCTATTGTTGTTGTTGCATTGCTCTTGATGTTGTTGGATCTATCATGTTGTTGTTGTTATTGCATCTCTCATGTTGCTGTTGTTGTTGTTACATCTCTCTTCTTGTTGTTGCATCTCTCTTGCTTATTTCATCTCTAGATTATTCATCTCTCTTCCTTATTGACAGTTTATATTGAGAGTTTATAACATGTTATTTAACATTTAATCAATAAACTATCACATAGATGTATAAATACACAATTTGTCCCGTAAGCAACTTGTCCCGTATCACCTTCACTTTGTCAACAGATTCTTGGACTATTTCTGGACCCCAAATCTTAGCCTCTTCGACCTCGTCCCAAAAAATAGGAGATCGACATTTCCTTCCATACAATGCTTCATAAGGTGCCATCTCAATACTCGATCGGTAGCTATTATTGTAGGCAAACTCAGTTAACGGAAGATAAGTATCCCAACTACTTGTGAAGTCAAGTGAGCAAGCACGTAGCATATCTTCCAGGGATAGTCCTTTCAAATTGTCCATCAGTTTGAGGATGAAAAGCAGTACTAAAACTCAACTTAGTACCCAAATCCTCCTGCAATGCTCGCCAAAATCTCGATGTAAATCGAGGATTCCTGTTTGACACAATATTAACAGGCACTCCATGCCATCTCACAATCTCCTCAGTATACAATGTAGCAAACCGATTCAAACTGAAAGTTATCTTAACAGGTAAGAAGTGTGCTGATTTAGCAAACCTGCCGACAATGACCCATACAACATCATAACCCCGACTAGTTCGTGGCAAACCAGTCACAAAATCCATAGCAATGTTCTCCCACTTCAACTCAAGAATTTCCAATGGCTGTAGCAATCCTGCTGGTCTCTGGTGCTCCGCTTTCACTTGTTGGTATGTTGGACATTTAGACACACAACTTGCAATTTCTCTCTTCATGTTACTCCACCAGAAATCCATCTTCAAGTCTTTATACATCTTTGTGCTTCCAGGGTGTATTGTATACTTCAATTTATGGGCTTCATCACTCACTTGTTTTTTAAGCTCACCATCATCAGGAACACATACTTGACCTTTGAACTTAAGCAATCCATCGCTATGAACATGAAAGTCAAGTTGTACACCTTCCTTCAAAGACTTCACAACCTTCTGCAATTCAAGATCACATTCTTGTTTCTCATTAATATTTGACAACAATAATGGTTGTAGCCGAACCTTCGCAAAAATCACACCATGATTGGATTCACAAGGACACCAATAACAAGCATTAGCTAACATCTTCCATTCACGAAGCATCAAACATGAAACATACAACTTCCTGCTCAAAGCATCAGCAACCACATTAGCTTTCGCTGGTTGATACACGATGGTACAATCATGATTTATCAATCTTTCCATCCATCGTCGTTGTCGCATATTCAATTCCTTTTGAGAAAAAAGATACTTCAAGCTTTGATGATGATCCGTATAGATTTCCAAATTAGCCCCATAAATATAGTGCTTCCATTTATGCAATGCAAATATGATAGCTGCTAGCTCCATATCAAGTGTAGGGTAATTTTGCTCAGCTGGTGTTAACTTCCTCGAGGCATATGCAATCACTTTTCCACACTGCATCAATACACAGCCCAATCCTTCTTTAGAAGCATCACTGTACACAATAAAGTTCTCACTATCGTCGGGCAATGCAAGAATTGGTGCTGAAGTCAATCTATGCTTAAGCTCTTGGAAACTGGTCTTGCACTTGTCATCCCACATAAAAGACACTTTCTTGCGAGTCAAATTAGTCAATGGAATAGAAAAGTTCAGAGCCTAGGTTAGGGCTTGTAGCAAGGAGAGAATCCTTGGGCTAGGGTTGTAAATTATTTTGTGAATTGGCTGATTTAGTTTGGTTGTGTGTACTTATCAAAAAAAGGTTGGTTGTGTGTATGTTCAGATGGTTGGATCGAGAGGCCGTGGGCTTGGCTCTCATTGAGCTGGATCAAATATCGTTGGTAAGGGAGTTGAGAGTCATAACAATGCTCCTAATCAACATGCACATGTTATTCAGCAGGGTGATATGGGTTGTTTGTATGATCTAATAGAAAGGCAAGGGGCAACATTGGAAAGGCCCCTGTGATATGGGTGGTTTGTGAATTTCCTGATTTAGGTTGGTTGTGTGTAGGTTCAAATGGTTGGATCGAGAGGCAGTGGGTGTCGCTCTCATTGAGCTGGCTCAAATATCGTTGGTGGTGGAGTTGAGAGTCATAACAATGCTCCTTTTCAACATGCACGTGCTATTCAGATGGTTGGGTCGTTGTATGCAAAGTTCAGTAAGTGTGCTTTTTGGTTGGCAGAGGTGACTTTTCCAGGGCATGTGGTTTCTGAGACATGCATTGCTGTTGACCTTACTAAAGTTGAATCTATTGTTGAGTGGAAACGACTTGGTATTGTTGCCGAGGTTCGAAGTTTCTTGGGATTGGCAGGGTATTATCGAAGGTTCATACTGGGGTTCTCGAAGATTGCTAGTCCTTTGACTAATTTGACTCGTAAGAAAGTTTATTTTGTGTGGGATGACAAGTGCGAGACCAGTTTCCAAGAGCTTAAACATAGATTGACTTCAACACCAATTCTTGCATTGCCTAAGGGTAGTGAGCACTTTATTGTGTACAGTGATGCTTCTAAGGAAGGACTGAGTTGTGTATTGATGCCGAGTGGGAAAGTGATTGCATATGCCTTGAGGACGTTAACACCTGATAAGTAGAATTACCCTACACATGATCTGGAGCTACCAGCTATCATATTTGCATTGCATAAATGGAAGCACTATCTTTATGGGGATAAATTGGAAGACTATACGGATCATCAAAGCTTGAAATATCTTTTCTCTCTGAAGGAATTGAACATGCGACAAAGACGATGGATGGAAAGATTGAAAGATCATGATTGTATCATTGTGTATCAACAAGGGAAAGCTAATGTGGTTGCTGATGCTTTGAGCAGGAAGTTGTATGTTTCATGTTTGATGGTTCGTGAATGGAAGATGTTAGCTGATGCTTGTTATTGAGGTCTTTGTGAATCAAATCATGGTGTAATTTTTGCGAATGTTCAGGTACAACCATTACTGTTATCAAAGAATAAAGAGAAAAAATAATGTGATCTTAAATTGCAGAAGGTTGTGAAGTCTTTGAAGGAATGTGAACAACTTTGACTTTCATGTTCATAGCGATGGATTGCTTAAGTTCAGAGGTCGAGCATGTGTTCCTTATAGTGGTGAGCTTAAATAACTAGTGATGGATGAAGGCCATAAATTGAATTATACAATACACCCTGGAAGCACAAAGATGTATAGAGACTTGAAGAGGGATTTCTTGTGGAGTAACATGAAGAGATAAGTTGCACATTATGTGTCTAAATGTATAACATGCCAACAAGTGAAAGCGGAGCACAAGAGACCAGCAGGGATTGCTATAGCCATTGGAAATTATTGAGTGGAAGTGGGAGAACATTGCTATGGATTTTGTGACTAGTTTGCCACGAACTAGTCGGGATTATGATGCTGTATGGGTCATTGTTGACAAGTTTACTAAATCAACACACTTCTTGCCTGTTAAGATGACTTTCAGTTTGAATCGGTTTGCCATATTGTATATCGAGGAGATTGTGAGATTGCATGGAGTGCTTGTTAGTATTGTGTCAGGTAGGGTTCCTTGGTTTACATCGAGATTTTGGCGAGCATTGCACGAGGCTTTGGGTACTAAGTTGAGTTTTAGTACTGCTTTTCATCCTTAGACTGATGGACAATTCGAAAGGACTATCCAGATACTCGAGGATATGCTACGTGCTTGCTCACTTGACTTCACGGGTAGTTGGGATACTTACCTTCCGTTAGCTGAGTTTGCCCACAATAATAGCTACCAGTTGAGTATTGAGATGACACCTTATGAAGCAATGTATGGAAGGAAATGTCGATCTCCTATCTGTTGGGACGAGGTTGGAGAGGCTAAGATTTGGGGTCCAGAAATAGTCCAAGAATCTGTTGACAAAGCGAAGGTTATACGGGATAGGTTGCTTACGACACAGAGTCACCAGAAGAGTTATGCTGATCATCGCAGGAGGGATCTTGAGTTTGACATGGGTGATCATGTTTTCTTGAAGATTTCGTCTATTCGTGGTGTGAAGAGATTTGGAAAGAAGGGTAAGCTTAAGCCGAGATATGTTGGGCCTTTTGAAATCCTGACAACTGGCGTATAGAGTTGCATTACCACCGACACTCGAGGGAATTCACGATATCTTTCACGTGTCTATGTTACGTAAGTATAATCCCGATCCTTCACATGTACCTGAAGCAGAATCTGTTCATCTTCAACCTGACTTATCATGTACCGAGCAGCCAGTTCAGATCTTAGATCATAAAGAGCATGTCTTGAGGACTAAAGTGATACCTATAGTGAAGGTTTTGTGGCAGAGTCATACAGTAGAAGAGGCTACCAGGAAATGTGAATTTGAAATGCAGAACAAGTATCCTCATCTCTTTGATACCATATGGTAAGGAATTTAGGGGCTAAATTCTCTTAAGGGGGAGCGGGTGTAACACCCGAGGTTTTAGTAAGCTTAGTTTTCTCATAATTATCTACTTTGGTGCATTTTACAATTGACTGGGTAATACTTTATTGACTTTTCTTAATTATATGGTACTAAATAATACAAATATTAATATTATAATTAATTTAACTAAGTTACGTCGACTATTTTATAGTATTAAAATGATATATTGACCGAAATGCTATAATTGTAATAACCGAATTATTCACATTTGGGATATTAATTTTACATTAATTGGAATGTTAGACTAGTCAATATTTGTGTTACATTAAAATAATACCATAGCTTAATAATAATATTATTATATTAGAATGATATATGTATTATATATTATATTATAATATACAATACCTTATCAATTGTTGAAAGCCTTTAAGTTAATTGAGTGGATTGCAAACAAACTTCATCCTTTGTGTTGTGTGTGACTTGACCGCAATTCTTGACTCCCGATTGTGTTGCCAAACTAATACTCATCTTACCATTTTATAATCGTTTCTTCATTCTTCATTCAGCCGTAGTACGAGAGATACAGGGGAGAGCACTGTCAGAATGAAAACATACGGAGGGTTTTTGTATAATTTCTAATTCAAGCTTATTTATTAAATCTAACACCGGGAAAGCTTATGGTTTAGCTCGTGGGTTACTTTAAAGCTAATTTAGCGTAATTTAATCGAGCAAATTCTTACCTTTTTCGTAAGGAGCTACTTGCTTATGTTCGTTCATTTAGCTTGTGAGTTTGCCTATATATTGTGGTCAATATTCGATATACGTGGAATTGATTCGTTACATGTGGTTTATTTGTGATTAATTGGTTATATTGTTGGTTATTTGATAATAAGTCGCGCTTTTGAATATGTTTACAAATTGTGATTGTGACTGAGTTGAGATTAATAAGCTTATGTGAAATATGTGAATTATCCTTGTTAAGTGGTTGACGAGTTTGCTTTATAGCTCGTCATATTTGTTACAGTGTTGAATGGTCAATAAAGGAATAATCTTTGTGCACAATACTTGGAACACCTGGTGGTGTTTGTTATGTAACAATAATCTTTTAGGGAAGTGTAGGGCGACCCCGGACTTGACATGGGGCGAAGGGCATTGTGAGTTAAGTGTGGAGCTCTATGTGACCCAGCCCTTCGCTAATGGCCATAGCGGAGGTAATACTCTTTAGTGGCATGACTGCTGAGGTTGTAGGGACTTGGCCTCGTGTCGACTTGGTACCCGAGTTGTTATTAATCTAATACTTTTGAAAGTGATCGAATGATGAGAACTACAACAACAATGGGTTATAATGTCTGAAGTGGATGATTGGAGATGTATCTCAATCTTATATCCTTAATTGTTTAAATTATACATCTATGTGACAGTTTATTGATTAAATGTTAAATAACGTGTTATAAATTCTCTATATGAACTATCATCCTGACACGCTTAATATGTTGCATCCATTCATAGCGTGCATAAGTATAGTCGAATGGCTCTAATACCAAAACTGTCATGCCCCAAAATCAAACCCCCAAACTGGAGTTTAAAATCGGGCATGATGGGTTTGCTATTAACACTAAAACCACTTATAAAACAAAAAACCAACAACAACTGGAAGAGCAGCAGCAACCAGGCTGCGCTACTCTATACAACAAACCAAAGGAAAGTACTATCCAGAGTTATACAAACTCCAACCAAAACTATACACAACAGGAAGACATCGAATCTTCCACCAAAAGAAGGTTACAATAGCGGAGAGTTCTATATAAAGGTAGGTCGACAAGACCCATAACTACCCAAAATAGTAACCACCTGCTCTCCGGCACTCCTGAACAGTTTACGATCACTTCCTCTCTTGGCTGTGATCTAAGGAAAACAAATAAACAAACAATGAGATTTAACTCGATAAGGTTCCACTATACTTATATACGCTATGAATGGATGCAACATATCAAGCGTGCCATGATGACAGTTCATATAGAGAGTTTATAACACATTATTTAACATTTATTCAATAAACTGTCACATAGATGTATGAATACACAATTACAACACTCCGTGATACCATAATCAAGACCAAAAATCGAAGCTCTGCAGGTGACCAAACTCGAGTGTGATGCGATACGAGCCCTAGGCTTCGTCTTTTGATTCCGTTTTCAAGGAGGGTTCTAACGGAGGTTGCGGCTTCAAGATCTGGTAGCTTCAGGCCTTTTGCGAGAGACACACGCCTCATAGAAGTTTTCGCCAGCTGGAGGCAAGCTCGGCGGTACCTTTCTCGTCGCCCGAAAACCTCGCCGTCGCCGGAGCTCTGATCACTGGCCGGCGTGTCTGCCGGAATTTGGTCAGGGTTTTTGGGTCGCCAGTCTCGTTTTGTTGTGCTATTCCCATATTAGCTGGTTCATTTGTAATTTAGGGGTTCGATGTAATCTTCATGCTGGGAGTATATGAGTTTTGTGGATAAAACTCATGACTAGGTGTTAGCTTGATTTCGAGATTAGAGATGCAATCATGACTGGGAGTAAGCTTGATAGGATTTTTTTTTCAAGCTAGTTGGAAGAGCTTTGAAGTTGAAAGAGTGCATGAGAAGAAAAGGGTTGAGTTAAGAGTGGTGGAGAGACACAAAGGAAGACCGCATGAGATTGTTCTGTCTGACTTTGTATTCGAATGGTTGTGTGATTGACTGGGAAAATTTTCTTCGCCCTGTGATGTCTGGTGGAAGATGGTTCCGAAGAAATGGTGGGATGTCATAGTGGCGAAGGAACGGAATACAACAGGTAGTTTTATTAAGATTATTGTAAGAGGAACAAGGAAGCCAGGTATGATCTGCATCCCAGAATATGATCCCAACTCAGGTTGGGACTGGGTGGTTGACAAGCTTCGTAGGTTCACCAGAGTTCGAGATGGCAGGAGAGGCATACCCATTTTTTCTATAATGGAAGGCCAGTAGATAGTAAAGGCAAAAAGGAGTTCTTTGCTTCCTCGCATAGAGAGAAGATGGAGAACAAAGGCCATTTCAAATCTTACAAGCAGGCTGCGATGATTCCGCCATGGCCTTACCAAGTCACTTGTAAAGGTAAGGATCAGGAGAAGGATGTGGACTTTCAGGTGGATGAGTATTCTTGTAGAGGAGCTTTGGAGTTTATGGAAAGGTGTTCGGTGGGGAGAGTCGAATGGAAGAATAGTCCTTGTTTGGATAGGTTAGAAATTCAAAGCTGGGTGGATCGTAAATGGAAGGTAGCAGGGGGAGTTCGGGTGGTGAATGGTGGGAAGTCTTTCTTCTTCATCTTTCCGTCTAAAAAGGAAGCTGGACACATTTTAAACGAGAAGAACTGGAGGATCAATCAGTATGATTTATTTATGGAGTGATGGTATCCAGATAACGAATGTAAGCAGATAGGTAGGAGTCCTAGAGACGTCTGGTCAGGCAGTGGGCCTTCCTCTGCATCTGTGGGGAAAACAAGTTTTTCGAGACATTGGGAATTCATGTGGAGGGTTTGTGCGAGTTGATGAAGAAACAGAGCAGCGTTCGAATTTGTGTTGGGCCCGAATATTTTTCTGATTCAACGAGTCGATTCCCGCTTTCTTACGTATAGGGGTAGGAGGAAGTGTGTTCACAATCCCTATTTGGGCTGAAACTGCTGCCTTCTACTCTACTCGACAATCACGGGGTGGTGGTGACGATGGATTTTCTAGCAAGCAGTCGCGGTGGCCGCATGAAAGGAAGATGAGTGGTTTACACGTGAGGGATTTTCGCATTAAGGCTTCAAATGGACGCAATCTCTCTGGCACTTCGTACGTACTCAGAAAAGGCTAGGAAGGCACGTGGGGTGCAGGGAATTCATATTTTAATCATATTAATCAAAACGGTGGCGTTCAGAGGGGGTTCGTTCTCAATGTGTTTCAGGCTCAAGGCCTTCTTCATGGGCAAGACAAAATAGTCACATAAATGGACGCTTTAGTGGCCCAACTAAATTCACTAAGGCAGAAAAGGGCAAATGGGTGGTTCGTGAGACCCTGTCAGTTGGGTCGAAGGGGTTTAATGGGCTTGGACGTTCTAGTTGCAATTTTCCTAGGGGGAACTTTTCGAAAGGGACAGATAGGATTGGGGGAAGTCTGGAGAGAAGGTTGGTGAGTTTGTTTCTAAGCTAGTTTCTCTTAGCCCCAACGGCGAAAGGGCAGCCACGACGAACAGTTATGAGGTTCCAGTGAGGGAAGAGAAAGGTGGTAGTTCGATGGAAAGTTCTGATTTGAATCCAGATGAGAAGGGGACGGATGACTCGAATACTCAAAGTCTTAAAAAAACTGATGATCTGGGGCATAATTCGATTAGGAAGCAGGGCCTGGAAGGGGTCTTCGTTGACGTGGTTCGTGGTAGAAGGGTCTTTCTCATCAATGTAGAGGCAATGCATTGATTTCACAATAGGGATAGAGCTGTAGTGGAGTGCGTTTTGGAGGAAGGTGTATTTTCCCAAAATGTAGGGGTTCCTTTGGGAGATAGCCACCACTCGAAGATCTTGGAGGAGTCGGTTCTTCCGGAGCTGTTGAACTTGTAGAGGGCTGGTGCCGGAGTTGCATCAGGTACCATGGGAGAACCTGAGTATCGCGAGGATAGCATTCAGACAAAGCCTTTTGTGGGTGATGGTGTCTCAGACCTTAACCAAGGAAATGGCTACTACTTTCCTAGTGGTGCCATTAGTGAGTGTTCGTGTGATGAGTTGGAAGAGCCTCTTTGAATAGCACCCCACTCGCGGCGATTCCTCCTCCTGAGCCAGGTGTTGCAGAAATTCTTAAGGATACCGCAAGGGTAGAGGATTTATCGGGTTGTGTAAAAACCATAATGGAAGACTTTCAAATTTTTTTAGGAGTGTCTTATAATGGTTACGAAAACAAAATTTTGGAATTGCTTAGAGATATTGATCAGCATCGCAAGGTTACGAAGGATATCAGCATTAAAAGGCAAGGCAGCTTTAGTGCAAAGGGGTTAAGGGAACTGAAACAACTGCGTTGTAGTCTAAATTTTGAGTAGATTGATAACAGTGGGTTGTTGGACAGGGTTGAAAATAGTCTTTAGTTATGAATACTCGAATTATTGCTTGGAATGTGTGGGGTCTAAATGACAGAGAGAAGAGACTTCTCATTAGGGTTGTTTTTCGAAGATGGAAGCCGCATGTAGTGTGTCTTATTGAAACAAAAATTGAGGCTATTGATTGGGAATTGGTAAATAGGGTCTGGGACAATAGATGGTTCGACTGGGTTTGCTTAAAGGCTACGGGTACAGCGGGTGGTATTCCTGTCATGTGGGATCGGAGTTTTGTCTTGAAGGTAGAAGCGACTATCGGTGTTCACTCAGCTTCTTGTGTTCTGAAGTTTGAGGAGACCAATAAAAATTGGTTGTTTTCTGGTGTTTACGGTCCCTCTTCAATAGTGGAGAGAATGAACTTATGGGTGGAATTAGAAGCAGTTAGGAGGAGGTGGAATATTATGTGGTGCATTGGAGGCAATTTTAATGTCGTCCTCTTCCCTCATGAACGGTCGGTAGCCTGTGCTTTCACGTTTGTGATGACTGAATTTAATGATTTTCTTAATGCAGCAGAATTAGTGGACTTGCCTTTGGAGGGGGGAGATTTCACTTCGTTTAGAAATGGAGGTAGACATCAGTTCTCAAGGATTGATAGGTTCCTCGTCTCCGCAGATTGGGGAGATAGTTTTTGTGTATCTAAACAGTCCTGCCTTTCTAGAATAGTGTCTGACCATGTTCCCTTACTTCTTGAATGTGGTGAAGTGATTAGCAAGAAAATTCCTTTCAGATTTGAGAATATGTGGCTTAAAGAATAGGGTTTTGTGGAGTGGGTCAAAGTGAGATGGAACTCGTATAATGTTGAGGGGGATCCAGGTTTCGTAGTGGCTAAGTAGATACAAGCGCTGAAGAAGGAATTAAAAACATGGAACAGAGAAGTATTCAGTAGGGTACATCTTAAAATCAACGAACTAGAAGAGAAGATCAGGAGTATAGATGAAAGTACTGGGGGAGAAGAGAGAAATGAGGTTGAGGTAAGTCATAGAGAGGAATTCATTTTAGAGCTGGAACGTCTTCTTAAAAGTAAGGAAATTAGTTGGAGGCAAAAGTCCCGTATTCAGTGGCTAAGGGAGGGAGACAAAAATACTAAATTTTAACAACATATGGCGAGTGCTCATTCTGCGGCAAACCAGATTCACAAGGTCTCCATAGATGGTATTACTTTGCAAGAACAAGAAGAGTTAAACAAAGGCATTGTGGATTTCCATCAGAATCTGTACAAGGACAGGAGTGTATGGAGAGCTGATCTGGGCGGTGTCAGCTTCAAATCTCTAAGTTTCAAAGATGCTGCTGGTCTGGAACAGGCTTTTTCAGAAGAAGAAGTGGTGGCAGCCTTGCGTAGCTTGAGCGGGGACAAAGCTCCGGGGCCTGATGGTTTCTCCTTGGCCTTTTTTCAGCATTGTTGGGAAATAGTGAAGGACGATATTCTGAAGGTCTTTAATCATTTCCACAATAGCTTACGGTTTGAGAAGAGCCTTAACATTTCATTCATTGCGTTGTTGGACATTGAAAAGTGATGTTCCGGGGATTATTTGCAAGCTGGACATTGAAAAGACATATGATCATGTGAATTGGGGTTTTTTTTTTGTTCCTTATGGAGAGGATGGGGTTTGGCTACAAGTAGAGGAGATGGGTCCGGTTTTGCATATCTTCCGCTAGGTTTTCGGTGTTGGTAAATAGAGAACCTGCTGGTTTTTTTCCAAGCTCGAGGGGCTTGAGACAAGGGGATTCCCTCTCCCCTTTTTTGTTCATCATAGTCATGGAGGCCCTTAGCAACTCCCGGAGAAAGCTGGTTTGGGGGGGCTATATAAGTGGGTTCAAAGTGGGCGAGGGCGTTACTTCGGAGACTTTAGTGTCTCATCTCTTTGCAGATGATACTCTAGTTTTTTGCCCCTAGTCAATGGGTTATTTAAGGATGGTGTTGCTTTTCTTCCAGCGGCTTCTGGGTTGCGCATCAACATCTCCAAAAGTGAAATTATTCCAGTGGGCGATGTTCAGGATGTTGACGCTCTGGCTTCTTTTTTCGGGTGCAAGGTTGCCTATCCCCCGTCCGTGTATCTTGGTTTGCCTATTGGAGCCACGTATAAGAACAAGAATGTATGGAATTCAGTGGCTGCAAGATTCGAACGTCGTTTGGCGGGATGGAAAAAAGCAGTATTTGTCGAAAGGGGGGAGATTGGTGTTGGTGAAAAATACGCTTTCGAGTTTGCCTATGTATTTTCTTTCACTCTTTGTAGTTCCAGCTTCGGTACGTAATAGACTAGAGAAGCTGGAGAGGGAAATTTTGTGAAGGTCAGTCGTCTGTGCGGAAGTTTCACCTTGTTAACTCGGACACAGTGTGCTCTCTGATATGGGGAAAGGGGGCTTAGGAGTTAACAATCTCAAAAAGTTCAATGAGGCTTTGCTTGAGAAGTGGCCGGTTGTGGAGATTCTTGTCAGATAAGGGGCCTTATGGAGGAAAGTGGTGGTAAGTAAATATGGCATAGGGAACCATTTGTGGTTTCCGGAAGAGGTCATCAAGGCTTTTGGGACAGGAGTGTGGAAAGGTATTAGAAAAGGCTGGAATGCGTTTGGTTGTAATATTTCGTTTGAGATTAGGTCGGGGGCGACGGTGAATTTTTGGAAAGACTTATGGTGCGCTGACGAGGTATTATCCAGATCCTTTCCTGAGCTCTTCTCCTTGTTTGGGGAAGAGAACAGTTTGATCATCTCGGTGCTCTCGTTAGAGGGAGGTTGAGTATCTTGGAACCCGACGTTTAGAAGAAATTTTCAGGATTGAGAGATGGAATCGGTGACAAGATTTTTTGAGCTTCTTTATGTTCAAAAATTTGGTTGCGAGACTGATATGGTGGTTTGCAGAGGGTCGAAGGACAACAAATTCTCAGTGAAAGGATATTACTCTAAACTATTGGACAGAGAAGGGTTACCTTTTCCCTGGAAGTTAGTGTGGAAGACGGTAGCTCCAAGTCGCGTAGCCTTTTTTGCTTGGGAAGTGGCGAACGAGGCTATTCTAACCAGGGATAACCTGAGGAAAAGAGGGCTAATATTTGTTAATAGATGTTTCTTGTGCAAGGAGAGTGAGGAGAGTGTTAATCATTTGGTTTTGCATTGCCCGGTGGTTGGGGAATTGTGGAGCCTTCTGCTCCGATTGTTCAAAGTGGAGTGGGTGCTCCCGGAGGCCTCCAAATATTTATTGTGAAGCTGTAGGCATTTTTGGCGAAGGAAGGAAAGAAATATTTTGTGGGAAGTTGCTCCATTGGGGGTGTGGCGGACAATCTGGAAAAAAGAAACCGGAAAGCTTTGGATGAAGGATCTATTTCAGATATGAAGAGTGCTTTGCTGCATCTCTTGTTTGTGTGGTGCGCAGGGGATGTGCATTCACATACTCCCCTGTCTTCCTATTTTGTTGATTTTGTGCAGAAATTTCCTTTATGATAATTAGTCTTCTGGCTTTTTATACTACTATGTAAATAGGACGCGTCACCTTTTTTGAAGCTTTGATATATATTCATTTACCCTTATAAAAAAATACACAATTAAGGATATAAGATTGAGATACATCTCCAATCATCCATTTTCGACCTTATAACCCATTGTTGTTGTAGTTATCATTATTCGATCACTTTCAAGAGTATTAGATTATTAACAACCCGGGTACCAAGTCAACACAAGGCCAAGTCCCTACAACCTCAGCAGTCGTGCCACTAAAGAGTATTACCTCAACTATGACCATTAGCGAAGGGTTGGGTCACATAGAGCTCCACACTTGACTCACACTGCCCTTTGCCCCATGTCAAGTCTGGGGTCGCCTTACACATCCCTAAAATATTATTGTCTCATAACAAACACCACCAGGTATTCCAAATATCGATCACAAAGATTGTTCCTTTATTGACTATTAAAAACTCTTAACAAAAATAACGAGCTATAAAGTAAACTCGTCAATTACTTAACGTCGATGATTCACGTATTACACATAAGCTTGTTAATCCCAACTCAGTCACAATCACAACTTGTAAACATATTAAAAAACACGAATTATTATCAAATAATCAACAATATAACCAAATAATCACAAATTAACCACAAGTAACGATTCAATTTCTCGTATATCGAATATTGACCACAATATATAAACTATTGATCGTGCAACAATGAACGCACCTAAGCAAGTAGTTCCTTACCAAAAAGGTAGAAATTTGTCTGATTAAATTACGCCAAAATAGCTTTAAAGTAACCTACGAGCTAAAGCATAAGCTTTCCCGTTGTTAGATTTAAGAAATAAGCTTGAATTACAAATTATATAAAAACCCTCTGTATGTTTTTGTTCTCTCAGTGCTTTCCCCTGTATCTCTCGTACTACGGCAGAATGAAGAATGAAGAAACGATTATAAAATGGTAAGATGAGTATTAGTTTGACATCACAATTGGGAGTCAAGAATTGCGGCCGAGTCGCATGGAACAAAGAATGAAGTTTGAGTGAATTGTTTTGAACTAATTAAACTAAGGAAGAATGATATAATAATAATATAATATTTAATGCATATATCATACTAGTATAATAATATTATTATTATACTATGGTATTATTTTAAGACAACACAAATATTGACTAGTCAAACATACCATTTAATGTAAAATTAATTCTCAAATGTTAATTATTCGGTTATTATAATTATAGCATTCTGGTCAATATAACATTTTAATACTACTCCCTCCGTCCCAAAATTATCGTCTTCCTTTCCTTTTTCGTCCGTCCAAAAATAATTGTCCAGTTTGAAACTTACCTTTTTAGAACATCACTTTTACAATTTTACCCTTACTTTTTCACTCTACTTTAATTATGGACCACATACACATGGGCTTTAAAAGAAACTACACATTAAATAAATATAAATAATCAAGTCAATAGTTTTTTCTTAAACTGTGTGCCGGGTCAACCAGGACAATTATTTAGGGATGGAGGGAGTATAAAATAGTAATCATAACCTAGTGAAATTTATTATAGTATTAATGTTTGTATTATTTAGTACCATATAATTAAGAAAAGTCGACAAAATATTACCCAACCAATTATAACATGCACCAAATTAGATAATTATGTGATAATTAAACTTACTAAAACCTAGGGTGTTACACCCTCTCTCCCTTAAGAGAATTTAGCCCCTAAATTCCTTACCATATGGCATCAAAGAGATGAGGATACTTGTTCAACATTTCAAATTCACTTTCCCAAGAAGCCTCTTCTACTGTATGACTCTGCCACAAAACCTTCACCATAGGTATCACTTTAGTCCTCAAGACCTGCTCTTTACGATCTAAGATCTGAACTGGCTGCTCGGTATAGGATAAGTCAGGTTGAAGATGGACATATTCAGCTTCAAGTACATGTGAAGGATCAGGATTATACTTACGTAACATAGACAAATGAAAAATATCGTGAATTCCCTCAACTGTCAGTGGTAATGCAACTCTGTACGCCAACTATCCAATCCTCTCAAGGTTTTCAAAAGGCCCAACATATCTCGGCGTAAGCTTACCCTTCTTTCCAAATCTCTTCACACCACGAATAGGCGAAATCTTTATGAAAACATGATCACCCACTTCGAACTCAAGATCCCTTTTGCGATGATCAACATAGCTCTTCTGGCTACTCTGTGCCGTAAGCAACCTATCCCGTATCACCTTTACTTTTTCAACAGATTCTTGGACTATTTCTGGACCCCCAATCTTAGCCTCTTCGACCTCGTCCCAACACATGGGAGATCGACATTTCCTTACATATAGTGCTTCATAAGGTGCCATCTCAATACTCGACTGGTAGTTATTATTGTAGGCAAACTCAGCTAACGGAAGATAAGTATCCCAACTACCTGTGAAGTCAAGTGAGCAAGCACGTAGCATATCTTCAAGTATCTGGATATTCCTTTCGAATTGTCCATCAGTTTGAGGATGAAAAGCAGTACTAAAACTCAACTTAGTACCCAAAGCCTCCTGCAATTCTTGCCAAAATCTCGATGTAAACCGAGGATCCCTGTCTGACACAATACTAACAAGCACTCTATGCAATCTCACTATCTCCTCAATATACTATGCAGCAAACCGATTCAAACTGAAAGTCATCTTAACAGGTAAGAAGTGTGCTGATTTAGTAAACATGTCAACAATGACCCATACAACATCATAACCCCGGCTAGCTCGTTGCAAACCAGTCACAAAATCCATAGCAATGTTCTCCTACTTCCCACTCAGGAATTTCCAATGGCTGTAGCAATCCTGCTGGTCTGTGGTGTTCCGCTTTCACTTGTTAGCATGTTAGACATTTAGACACATAACTTGAAACTTCTCTCTTCATATTAATTACTCCACCAGAAATCCCTCTTCAAGTCTCTATACATCTTTGTGCTTCCAGGGTGTATTGTATGCTTCGATTTATGGGCTTCATCCATCACTTGTTGTTTAAGCTCACCATCATCAGGAACACATACTCGACCTTTGAACTTAACCAATCCATCGCTATGAACATGAAAGTCAAGTTATTCACCTTCCTTCAAAGATTTCACAACCTTCTGCAATTCAAGATCACATTCTTGTTTCTCTTTAATCTTTGAAAACAGTAATGGTTGTACCCGGACATTCGCAAAAATCACACCATGATTGGATTCACAAGGACTCCAATAACAAGCATTAGCTAACATCTTCCATTCACGAAGCATCAAACATTAAACATACAACTTCCTGCTCAAAACATCAGCAAACACATTAGCTTTCCCTGGTTGATACACGATGGTACAATCATGATCTTTCAATCTTTCCATCCATCGTCATTGTCGCATATTCAATTCCTTTTATGCAATGAAAATATGATACTTCAAGCTTTGATGATCCGTATAGACTTCCAAATTAGCCCCATGAATATAGTGCTTCCATTTATGCAATGCAAATATGATAGCTGCTAGCTCCAGATCATGTGTAGGGTAATTCTGCTCAGGTGGTGTTAACTTCCTCGAGGCATATGCAATCACTTTTCCACACTGCATCAATACACAGCCCAATCCTTCTTTAGAAGCATCACTGTACACAATAAAGTTCTCACTACCCTCAGGCAATGCAAAAATTGGTGCTGAAGTCAATCTATGCTTGAGCTCTTGGAAACTGGTCTCGCACTTGTCATCCCACATAAAAGAAACTTTCCTACGAGTCAAATTAGTCAATGGAATAGAAAAGTTCAGAGCCTAGGTTAGGGCTTGTAGCTAGGAGAGAATCCTTGGCCTAGGGTTGTAAATTATTTTGTGAATTGTCTGATTTAGGTTGGTTGTGTGTATGTTCAGATGGTTGGATCGAGAGGCCATGGGCGTGGCTCTCATTGAGCTGGCTCAAATATCGTTGGTGAGGGAGTTGAGAGTCATAACAATGCTCCTAATCAACATGCACGTGTTATTCAACAGGGTGATATGGGTCGTTTGTATGATCTGATAGAAAGGCAAGGGGCAACATTGGAAAGGCAGGGTGATATGGGTGGTTTGTGAATTCCCTGATTTAGGTTGGTTGTGTGTAGGTTCAGATGGTTGGATCGAGAGGCAGTGGGGGTGGCTCTCATTGAGTTGGCTCAAATATCGTTGGTGGGGGAGTTGAGAGTCATAACAATGCTCCTTTTCAACATGCACGTGCTATTCAGATGGTTGGGTCGTTGTATGCAAAGTTCAGTAAGTGTGCTTTTTGGTTGGGAGAGGTGACTTTTCTAGGGCATGTGGTTTCTGAGATATGCATTGCTGTTGACCCTACTAAAGTTGAAGGTATTGTTGAGTGGAAACGACCTGGTACTGTTACCGAGGTTCGAAGTTTCTTGGGATTGGCAGGGTATTATTGAAGGTTCATACTGGGGTTCTCGAAGATTGCTAGTCCTTTGACTAATTTGACTCGTAAGAAAGTTTCTTTTGTGTGGGATGATTAGTGCGAGACCAGTTTCCAAGAGCTTAAACATAGATTGACTTCAACACCAATTATTGCATTGCCTAAGGGTAATGAGAACTTTATTGTGTACAGTGATGCTTCTAAGGAAGGACTAAGTTGTGTATTGATGCGGAGTGGGAAAGTGATTGCATATGCCTCGAGGAAGTTAACACCAGATGAGTAGAATTACCCTACACATGATCTGGAGCTAGAAGCTATCATATTTTCATTACATAAATGGAAGCACTATTTTTATGGGGCTAAATTGGAAGTCTATACGGATCATCAAAGCTTGAAGTATCTTTTCTCTCAGAAGGAATTGAACATGCGACAAAGATGATGGATGGAAAGATTGAAAATTCATGATTGTACCATTTTGTATCAACCAGGGAAATCTAATGTGGTTGCTGATGCTTTGAGCAGGAAGTTGTATGTTTCATGTTTGATGGTTCGTGAATGGAAGATGTTAGCTGATGCTTGTTATTGGAGTCCTTGTGAATCAAATCATGGTTTGATTTTTGCGAATGTTTGGGTACAACCATTACTGCTGTCAAAGATTAAAGAGAAACAAGAATGTGATCTTAAACTGCAGAAGGTTGTGAAGTCTTTGAAGGAAGGTGAACAACTTGGCTTT
>JABEVN020003400.1:0-18440 GCA_013146195.2 Codonopsis lanceolata | reverse complement strand
ACTTTATTCAAAACATGAATGTTGTTTATAATGAGCTTAGGAACAACTCTTGTGAAAGATTATGTTTCAATTAAGGTTTAACAAAATCTCCGATTCTAGGGCTCAAACTCGAGATTGTGTTTAAGGCTAGTTTAAGATCATAAACTAGTTATCGAGTTCTAAATGAACTTGGGAAAGGGCAATGTAATGCATATATTAATCAATGCTCTATTTGGTTGAATTTAGTAAAACTCACCGTAGTTGAGATTGGGAGTTATCAACAATACCGACTCCATATTCAATCCCTACGACGTTGTAGTGCTAGACTAATATATTAGCCTACGTGACTTTGGGATGGATTGAAGGGCATGTTTGATATAAGTGATTATAAGACTCAATCGAAGTTCTTATGTGGTTTATGTGATTGTGTGAAGCAAATGCACACTGAGAGCATGTTGTAGAATGATGTATCTTCGACAGTTGAATTCTCGCTCTGTCGAATTCCTACTTGATTCTTTAATGAGTAAAAACACCTACTTGTCAATAATGAATTTGAGGACTATTCTATGAGAAGATTTGGATTGGGGCTTTCTTTTAGTACTCTATACATGGAGTCTACTTGTATAAGTCGCTAGGATGACCATGTTGTTATCTAAGACTCACCGCATGGTTTGACCTACTGTTATTACCGCCTAGTGTTGCTTAAGTCTTTGACTACTATCGACTTTGCGTTATTGAATGAGTTACTACTCTAGGAAGAGTTTAGTAAATGGCTTCATGATCCGAGACTAACGAGTAGTCTTGGATAGTACTTAATCGACCGATGGTTAAGTTGTGACTCGTTGAATTTCATGTGAATATGGAATACTCGTGGTATATTTTATATTATGACTAAATGCATGATTTTCTACCTTGTCAAGAATTGATTCTTTTATGTGTTTCTATGATATGACTTATGAGCATATTGAATGTATTTGCCTTCGTGCCTGATCTGTCTCTACAGTTAATGAATGTGGTGAACTTGGATTCTACTATTAAGTAGAATTATGAATCAAAATTGAACTAAGCTTGATTTCACAATAATCAACTTGGGCTTCCCTTATATAATTGACTTGGGACTTGAACTAAGATTCCTAAGTGGAATGAGAACCTTGCTATGCCTCAAACGAGAACATAGAAAGAGTCTTGGAACACATATAGTGTTCAAACTCTATTTGGTTGGAATTGTAGTAAAGACTCAACCTGAGTCGAAGTTAAGGAACAATTGAACCTTACGAGGATCGTGTGGTGAGATCCTATGATAATTATATTCCATTTGACTTGATTACTAGCTTTTGGGACTTGAATCGAACAGAGTGAACAATTTTGACACTTATGATTTGAGAGACTCAAATGAGCTCCTATTGTGGTTTTGTGATTATTGTAACAATGTGCATAATCGTATGAGTTTAGTAGATCATTATATCTACTTGAGAATTAGCAAGTAAACATCTACTTGTGCATTGCATATAAGTCCAAATGGCATTACTTGAGTTTTCATGATGATGGTGGGACGATGCATTGCCTTCACGAATTATGGGATTCGTGATTGTAATGTATCGCCGCACGGATTCGGTTTCACACACACCTCCACTAGCTACAGCATGGGGAAGTAGCCCTTTGTCGAGAACCAATTGAGCACATTGGCTAGTGCTATTTTCTGAGAGAGAGCTCGGGCAGACAGTAAGAGAGTTTCGTACTTTGATACCCGAACACGTATCATCGGCACGATATGATTATCAGTTGTGATTGCAGGAGCAATAACGACGAAAGAGATTTGGTATCTTCTATCCTTTATGTGGCTTACTATGGACACTTATGTGATAACAAAGTGTTAGTTGAACATGAGATTTTATTGACCATGTTTGTATTGGTCGATGATATACGAGAGATTTGATATGTATATATAGATATATGCATACTTGTATATGAGATATATATATGAAAGACTTGATGTGTATATATATAGATATGCACACTTACGCATGATGATTTTATGGGAGATTTGATATGTATATTTAGAGATATACATACCGATATAGGTGTATATATATAAACACGCACCTTACACGTGGTAACAAGTGAATAGCCGATTCGTATATATAATGATATGTATACTTGCATATGATGTCTTGTGAGAACTACCTTCTAATTCATTTGATTTGTGTGTGAACAGGAATTACACCCCTGTTCATTTGGACGGTTTAGTAAGTAAGAAGGAGTGGATATCTTATGGAGTATCGAAACGATCGACGCTCTTCACGGGTTTTTACGTCATATATTAAATGATACCTGGTTATGTTTATGTTACATAATTATATGTTGCATATATATTGTAGTAGCGATCTTGGGTCATTATGACTCATCTCAAATGCGTGTTTTTAGTTGCGAATGGCGATAGCCGCACCTTGAGGTCGAGTAGATCGTGATCGTAGCTAGGCGCGCTGGTCGATAGATCGAGGTTAGATCATGTGGTTCGTGCTTGTAGCGCCGACTTTCGAGTAGCAGCTTGGAGTCTTGTTCCTTTTTAGCATTGTCATTGATTTCATGTACTTTGCTATTCCCGTGAGATCGACATTTTGTAAAGTTATTTAGACTTTACTGATCGGGTAGAATACTTGGGTATTTGTATTGGTTATTTCTTGGGCCGACGTGTTGTGTCGCGTCCTATTTGTGGTTTTAGTATTTATTTGTGTCTCCTGCACGCCAAGTAGCTTTGGGGAATTTCCTTATTCTAGTTTTTATAGTTGTTGGTTGACCCTGATGCTTTAGCCGTTGGGTAATTGTTATATCGTTGGTTCTTTGTTGAAACGCCGCCTGGAGTGCTGCCATGATTTGATTAGCGTCTGCATTGTTGCGGCACGCCTTTTGCTTTTTTTTCCTCCTTTGAGATAATGTCTCTTGGTTTCATTGTCGTTGGTTTCGAGCTTCATAGCTTGGGACTTCTTTCTTATATTGCTTCCGTGATTCGATTTTTGAAATACCGTATTTTAGTGCGGTGTTGTGTTCATGTTTAGAGTGAGTTTGCTCATTGTTGACTCAGCACCTTGTTTATCAAGTGTTTGTTCTCTTATTAAGTTAGTTCTAGCGACACGACCTTGGGATTTCGTGTTGGAATCCGGGTCGGGTCGTTACAGAACACGTCGCACATAGGATAAAAAACCGAAATCAAAAAATGGAAATAGATATTTCTTATGAGCTTCCTACTGTGCAACTTTCGTATCAGGAAGCAATTTCACGAGTGCGCGTGTGAGTGAAATTGAACTTGACAAATATAGGATAGAATTGGCTTGGTTTGTCATATGAGTGTGTAGACGATTTGATAAGTGTAGTTTTAATATTCAAAATGTGACCTAAGAATTTATGATTTACGTATCAATGTGACCAATGTCCCCACATAGTACACATCGTCAACGTTCTTGAACGAGACTTAAAAGGGATGGACCACATTGACTTTCAAATCTTGAGTGCAATCTTTTACATTTTAATATTGAAAGTACGTTACCCAAACCGTAGCATAAAAGATATCTTTCCCATAATTATATAAGTGTATAAAATAGAAAGTTATTTAATGTAGTATGGATAAATTAAATACGCAACGGTTTCAACCACCCACGCGACGCAACACGTACATTGATCTGCAAATAGGGAACTTGGGTTTTGTAAGACAAAAGAAACACAGTCACTTAAGCCAATACTTAAATCAGCTAATTGGAGATGGCAACCAATGCCCTTCATCTACAAATAACTCTACTTGCTTTCCCTCACCTTTTCTCCATCATTCATGGAAGAAAACATTTGGTAATATCGACCTTCTCTACAGTACTACTTTCCTTGTACATGTATACACACACACACACATCTATATATTGTTGTTGTTGTTCTTGGTTCTAATTATACGCATATTTTTCATTTTGATTTCAAAAAATAGGTTTTTTTTGCATGGAAGTGAAGATGCCTATGAAACTATGAGAAAATATAACAAGGTAATTAGATTCTAATTTAACTTCAACCCCTACCAGAGAAATGGAAAAATTAAAAAATGAAATGTATATATACAAATGAAGTCAACTAATTAATGTAGACTGCTAAATCGATGTGATTTGCAGATGATGATGGCGGCGAAAACAGTGGAAGAAAATGGTGTTTTGTATGGGAGGATGGAGTTGGAGAAAAAACGACTACCCGGGAACATATGAAGTATGAACTAAGAAGGGGAAATAGATACTTTCTTCTTAATTTGTTCAAACATACTTTCTTCTCAGAGTTCTCCACGCCAATTACATCATGATCGGTTCAGGAAATTGAAAAAGAAAATACCCTTTGCCAAATTAAGTTTTAGTAAAAAAATTGTAACAAGTTCCTAGATCAAGATTTTTTTTTTGCACTCTAAAAATCCAATTAGACATTTACAAATCAAATCTAAAACAGATCTGAAAAGAAATGACTTATATCATAATGTAAATGAATAAAGATACGATTACCAATTAAATAAAGGACTAAAACGGAAAAAATAGTACTAAGGTAGAAATTTACCTCAAGATTTTAAGATTACAAAAATTATGAGGTGTTCACTTTTAGACGTGGAATAAAGATATGCGTACAAAACTAAAAAATATATGTACTTTTAAATCATATTTCAAAAGAAATACAACCCAAAAGAAAACTACATGTCTTCCTACACAACTACAAAAGGAAATACAAAATCTCTACGAAAGCTACCCCAAAAGATAACCAACACTAGCTCTCTGAAGACTCGGCTGTCGCTTAACGTCCCGCCTTGCTGTGATCTAAGGAAAACAAATAGGATGGGGTGAGTTGAGTTGAAACTTAGTAGGGTTTAAGGGTACTTATATATGTTATGCGTGTATGCACCATGAGATCATGCTATGAGCATTAGCAATGCATACAGATCAATTTAACTTTCACAATTCACATAAGATTATTCACATAACACATAGGAATTCAAATTTAATCATTTGTGTCACAAAATTAGTATGAAAGATTGAGATACATTTCCAATCAATCACAACCACCAAACTTCACTTGATATCTCAAACATGTTCACAATGGAACTCACAAAATCCCAGACATTCGATCACAAGGCCAGGTCCCTACAACTCCGACAGTTGTGATCTACAAAGCTACTACCCAAAACTGCGGTAACCTTAAACCTTAGTCATAGCCGTGACTAAGGGTTTTGAGCCAAATCTAACTTCACTGTTAACCGACACTTCACTCAACCCCGTGCTCCTGTTAGAGGGACGGTTGATGCTCAACTTGTATATAAGTATACAAGGTGTTGCTCACAATCTCATGGACGTTCTCAAATCACAATTTCTCAGCTTGTTCTCAATTCACAATTGCCCTCAAATTCCCAAGTTCACAATCTCAAATTATGATACAATGGCTTATAAAATAAAAAAGATTGTTACCTATTAAGAAATTATTCACAAGCTTTTAGGCTGTTCAATTAAATTCACAATCCCAACTATTTCCATAAAATTACCCAACACAATTTTTTGTATTTAACACAACATATATGTTTCTCAAGCATGCCACTTTATCACAATTATTCCTAAACAATTAAACATGCAACTCCCCTAAAACCTTAATTTCACATGCATACAAATATCCACATATAACATCTTATAAAATCCATAAATTACTCCTAACAAGCATTAATTCATCGATATGAACATATAAATGTAAAAATTTCCCTCCCTTAAATGAAGAAAACAACAAGTTGATGAAAAATATTTTGAATCGATTCAAAAGAAAGTCCTTGAGGAGGAGAACAACTTCAAAGAAGGTTGCAACTTGCAAACACAAGTGGTGAGATCTTGAGCTTCAAATCCAAACTCCAAATAAGAAAACTCTTCACTCCCAAATCTCACCCTCAATAGGTGTGTTTGTGTGCGTTTGAATCTAAAAATAATGAGTTCTTTTCAGCCAAAACAGGTCAAAACCATTTATATAGTGGTTGAATAAAATGTAAAATGACAAAAAAAAAAAAAAAGGTTTGCTGTAACAGGGGCAATGCGATTGCATTGTCCCTGCTCGATGTGATCGCATCAAGTCTTGGATGTGGGTCTCAAAAATGGATTATGGGTGTGATCGCATTCCTTCGGTTGAATGTGATCGCTCTCAAGCAATGTGGTCGCTCTACCAAGCCCAATACGACCGCTCTCAACCTGCGCTTTTAAGCCCTTCTCCCAATATCAGATGTGATCGCTTCACCTATAGTGATACGACCGCTTCGCTCAATAATGCGGTCGCTCTCAAGGGTGGAATGGGACCGCTTACTATACTGAATGTTGTGTGATAATAAACACTACAATTCGACCGCTTTACCCATGGGGGATGCGGCCGCTCTGTGTCTTGAACCTAGAAAATGACCAAAAACTGGTCCAAAATAAACCCAACTCCCAAACCAAAAAACAATCAACATAATCAAAGGCTAACCAAAAACTCCTTAAATGGTCCCTTGACTATGACCTTCTTTGCCACTAGTCCCTTAACAATTTTTTTTACTAATTAGGTCATCCTTTTGACAAATGTTGTTAGTAAATTACCGTTAAGTTGCTCATTTGCCCCCCACATGCGTTTATGTGAGGGGTAAAATGCAATTTTTTTTAACATAAAGTACATCACAATTTACAATCGAGTCCCAGTTTTTCCACTATTTGAACTTTTTTTAACTTCAGCAAGGAGATATTGGTTTCACATTCACATTACATTTTATTTTAATGTTTTTACCGACACATCATGGTTTTTTTTATAAAAATATATGAGTTTTGATCGTTTCCCGCAAGGGGTGCAAACTCCAGGTCTTGGGAACAACCTACAAATATCTCGTTTTCACAAAAAAAAAAAAAACAAAACAAAACAAAACATATTTTGGTCATTTCCGCAAGGGGTATAAACCCCGGGTGATGGGAATTGTCCACACGCATATGTTGCATGCCTCTTTTTTAAGTTTACACTGCCTTTAAATTTACACATCGCATTTCAATTTACATTGTCTTTCAATTTACAACGCATTTAAATTTACACAAATTTTCAATTTACATTGTCTTTCAACTTACACTATCATTCAATTTTCACCGCATTTAAATTTACACTGTCTTTCAATTTACATTGTCTTTCAACTTACATTGCCTTTCGATTTACACCGCATTTAAATTTACACGGTCTTTCAATTTACACTGCATTTAAATTTATATTGTCATTCAAATTACATTGTCTTTTAATTTACACCTCATTTCAATTTATATTGCATTTCAATTTACATTGTTTTTCAATTTACACCACATTTAAATTTACATTGTCTTTCAATTTACATTGCATTTCAATTTGCATTGTATTTCAATTTACACATCATTTAAATTTACAATGTCCTTCAATTTACACTGTCTTTCAATTTACACCGCATTTAAATTTACATCGTCTTTCAATTTACACCGCATTTCAATTTACATTGCCTTTCAATTAACACCGTATTTCAATTTATAATGTTCTTCAATTTACACTATCTTTCAATTTACACCGTATTTAAATTTACCCCACATTTAAATTTACACTATCCTTTAATTTACACCTCGCATTTAAATTTACATTGTCTTTTTAATTTACATCGTGCCTTTAAATTTTACACATGCATTTAGATTCCACATTTACATCACAGTTTTTACATACGTCGAACTACGTTTTGCTTGATTCCTCTTGATGATATGTAGGTAACCCTTCGGGGCCCAGCCATGTTTTTTCATCTTTTTTTTCGAAATTGGGAGTCTATTTTTATCAATGACGTTCGTTTAACTCCGTCGTTGAGGGGCTCTGTAGACAACCCAATTTCGTACCCTTTATAATGTCCTATAAAATATGATTACAAATTGAAATGGACTAAAAAATTACTTTTATACATTTCAGGGCCAAAACGTTAAAGAAACTCGGAAGGGGCCTAAAGGACATAAGGAAACAAGGAAAGGGGAAACAGTGCAAAAAAGAAGAAGAAGCGGCGCGGCGACCACTAAAATAGGTGCAGTGCCCGAAATGTGTTGTAACGTTGCAAAAAACTCCCTAGGCAGCGCCCGTTATTGTCCTGCCATGTTCAATTCATTCTGCTCCTCAACAATTTCAATACAGTACACGACCAAACCGGCGGGGCACCTAGTTTCCCCTATACGGCACTCATTTGGCTTGTTTCCTAGTGCAGGAGCCTTGCTACAATGCAAGGCGACTGACCATCTACGACTCTAAACAACCTCCAATTTTCTTCGAGGAGTCCATTGCTTCGGCAAGAAGTTGCCCTTTCAACCCAAAGGAGCCACCCAGCTGCCTATAAAATGAACTCATTTCTTCAGGAAAAAAAAGAGTGATCCACTACCACTCTACCGAAGCGCTGCTAGAATATACTCACACTCTCACAAACACATACCCATCACATACAAACACAACACATAACACACAAACACATACCCAATACACACAAACACACACACAAACATAAACACAAGCAGACACACAAACACAACAACAACAACATGACGATAAGGGGAGCACACGGAGATCCCCTAAGCCTAGGCATACCGGATACAAACTATCACACTCCAAAGGTATTTGATCTCTGATATTCTGTCCCCGTAACTATTTCTTTTACGCTTGTAAATAAAATGTAAATATGCATACATTGTGGATATGTATATATTTTCTATCGTTTGTATATATTGTTAAAGTTTGTTTTCTTTTCTGTTTATATCTTTAGCATAAAATAATTAGTTATCCTTCTTAGTTAGTTTTCTTTATATATAATGTAAATAAGTTATAGATTTAGTTATTCATCTGTTTTTCTTCTTTTTATGTCTAGTTTGTGTTAGATTAATCTATAAAATATTTATGTTTCCCTTTTTTCTTGTTTCGTTAATTTTTCTTTTCCTCTCTTTGTTGTCATTTTTTTTACTAAAGAAAAGAGATCTTCTTTTTATTTTCTTTCGTGTATATATACACTTTTAATCCCCAAATGAAATGTATAAAAATAGACTAAGCATGTTATCAACCATTTTGAGCCCGAAATGGCAAGTTGGGTGCTTAACCCCTTCTCAACTCGTAACTTAGCCCCTCAACCCATAATCTTGGTTTTCTCCGTTTACCATTTAAATAGAGGTGGTGACTCTGTACGCATATTTATATTTTTAGAGTCCACAACAAGGCCGAGTGTATTCCACGCACTTAAAGTTTTGAAACCACTCGTTTTCTCATGTAACGAGGTCGAGGTCGAAATGGGGCTCTCCCAATATATATACACACACACACATATAAATATATATATATATATATATATATATATATATATATATATATATATGTATATGTGTGTGTGTGTGTATATACATACATATATATATATATATTCGTCTATATGTAAAGTACATATACATATGTATATATTCATTGCATTATGTGGTTTATTTAAAGTTACCCTATCTATTGTTGCAACCTCCAAATAATTTCCATCTTTTAACCTTGTTCGCTACAATTTTCATTGCCTTCCAATTGCATTTTAATACAAACAATATGAAATATACATGAGATGAAATATAATAGGAAAAAATATCAAATTGAGGATCATACACTTTGGGGTAACCTATTTGACCAACACACTTTCAACATCCAAAATATACTACTGTTGTTCTTAGAATTATTTCTGCCAAAGATTTCAGATAAAGATTCTGATCCACCAGCTTATGAAACTGTGGTACATGAAATCCCGACACTTATCGGGAACGGGACCGGGAAGGAAATTGAAATCCCAAATTTTAACGGGACGGGATGGGATGAGGGGTATCGCGACGGGTCCCGTCCCAATTCTACCCCTACTTTCAACATCCAAAATGTGACCAACGTACTCATGATTTGAGTTCGCTGTAGTCTTTGATGTTAAGACCTAATCCAATTTTATACCGGAACTGCTAATGTGGACTTGACTGTTTCAAGGAAGTTGCTGCTTTCAAGGTCCTTTTTATTTTTATGATCGTCTGACAGCAGTTTATATGATTGAATTCCAAAAAGGAAGCCTCCCACATGGCCATATCATCCTTTGTCTACATCCTGATGACAAATATACACCACATATCATTTACGAGATCAAAGGAACTGAGGAACCATCCACACAATCGACCAGAATCTTGCTCATATGTGAAGAAATAAAACTTTTCATGAGAAATATTTTTCCACCAGAATCTTGCTCATGAAAGACTTTCGTAAATAGGAACGCCTTTGGGAATGATCAACTAAAATCACTTTCAATTACCTAAGAGATTGACTAGACCTAAATAAGAAGAATTTTATTTCTCCTTCAAATACTCTTTAGCACGTTTCCGATTTTCACATCAGTGACTCAACAAGAACAAACACAAAGGATGAACTTCGAGAGAACAATTAAAAAGAATTATTTGGATTACGACGAGGATAAGAAAAAGATTTGTCTAACAGTGAAACTACAAAGGAATCTTAGAATCTACCTCAGCATTTTGATGGCTCCCAAAGAGAATTACATTGAACAGAATAAAACTTCCAATTATACCACCTATCATATAAATGTAGTAAACACACCCCTCCCCAAACCCTAAAGATCCAAACACAAAGAAGTAACCACAACATATTTTTTGGCGCCAAGAGCAATAAACAAATTACTTCACAAGCAGAGCACTACTTTCATTTAACTCCATTTTAAAGCATTGAAGCCTCCACCTAATTTGAAGGTTTCCCTCTATATCTTTTTGCTCCAGCTATAGCCTCAAACAAGTAGCTTGGAAGCATTTCTTTGCCAAAATTCACCAGCTCATGCAAAGTAAAAAATATATATTATTGTTGATATAAAAACATCATTGTTTGTATATCCCAAAGGCATAAACTACAAAAATGATCAGTATTCATATACTTGCCTGTCTAATTTATCATAACTTCACAATGTCAATGTTACCAAAGGGAACAGAGACATAAGTCCCGGGATGCTCATAAACTCGAGTATATTTTTTCCATTCACATTTGAATTGCAAAGAGAAAGAGATATAATTAAGGAATTCTAAAGAAAGAAAACAAGATTAGATATTAAATGAATGCAAGCAAGGGAGCTCTTACATTTAAGGCCTTTTGGCTTCCACAAATTGGCCACAACTTCTTGCTTTCACTCATTTCATCCTCCTTGTCTAATGACTCTGCCATAACTTGTTCATTGTGATCCGCAGATAGCCCTATATAATATCAAAAATTTGTCATTAACAGAAATCTATTAGCTAGTAAAGTGCTTAAGAAAAGGGGAAATTGAAATAAATCTACTTTATGAACTTCCTACTATAAAGCTTTGTATCAGGAAGCAATTTCAAATGTGTGTTAGCAAAACTGAACTCGGCTAACATAGGATAGAAAACGGAAAATGGAAAATGACGTAATAATCGTGCCAGGCAATTTCATGTGTGTGTGTCAGAAAAATTGAACTTGGTTTTTCTTATCAGTGTGTATATTAATGAAACTGAACATGGGATTTTGGAGATAAGTAGCTTAATAATAATGGATAATGGCTACAACTGTGTAAGAAAATAACTTATAGGAATGCAGCTGTATAATTAGATGAAGAGAAAGAAATATATGTATACAAAGGTTATAAAATACAGCCTTGACGGACCTAACCTATTATGTTAATGTGAATTGCAATTCTGATTTCGCTAGAAGATTAAAATTATATTAGATTTGCGCAGGGTGCCGCCCCTGCTTCTTAAAAAAAAAAAATCAATCTAATGGATAAGAGAAACAATAAGCTAGTTAACCTGACCTTTTGACTGAAATGCCATGAATACCGACCGTATTTTGCCACACACATAGTTCCACTATAGAACGAAGCAAAAAAAAAAGTAATGAACAAAACAAAATAAACTCTATTAATCCTTGTGGCAAAAAGTAAATGAAGGAACAAAAGAAAAGGTCATAGAAAAATCAAGGATGAACTCTATTAATTTAAGATGAGAAAATGAACCAACCTGTTTGTGGTATGATGTGGTCCCTCCGTTGAAAAACAATGCGTTATTTGAAATCAAAAGCACATCATACTGCATTGCAGCTCAATAATAATGAGACTAGATGATAGTAAATAGTAATGGAAAGTGATTCAGAATTTTCAAATTTGTGATAATTTGGCTGAATAAATGACTCACACACATACACACATGAAACAGAAAAGCAGCTCTTGAAGAGGCAAACCTCAAATTCTTCAAAAGTTTTGTACGCTTCTTCTGCAACTTGGCACGCAATACGCTAAAGTCCATTGGATCCATAATATCTAGATAGTAGTAATCCACAGCAGGCTGACCAAATATATTTTGCCTGTCCGTCCTAAAATGAGGGAGAAACAAATAAGATGAACAGAAGATGTTTAAGAAAAGCAGAAAGGGTGCTTGCGTCTAGATAACCAAGCTTCAACATTTGACTTCTCCAAATCCTGACGTTGACCAAATCGACCCTAATGAAAACAAGAAGTACCTTTGAAGTATGTTTAATTATGGCATTCTCAAGGAAGTGATTTTCTTGTAATGGATGCATAGATGGTAAGTCTCCTGAGCAAGTCATATCCAAAAATAATCAACTACTGCGACTAAAAAAATTAAAATAAGGAAACCATAATCCAAAACCATCAATTGATCTCACCATTCCCATTTGATCGTTTTTCAAACAATTCTCCTCCATCTTGTACCTAATTCAAAATGAGGTCAAGTGGAATGAAGTTGTAAATATTTTTCCGGACTAGCTCCAAATTCTAAAGACACCATATATACGAGTTAACCTTAACCATGCCTCATGGTAAATGAGAGAATTTATAGACTGGCTCATGCTACTTGTCAGTACCTCTCTCTCTCTCTCTCTATATATATATATATATATATATATATATATATATATATATATATATATATATATATATATATATGTGTGTGTGTGTGTGTGTGTGTGTGTGTGTGTGTGTGTGTCATTAACCTTTACCTGGTGCAATGAGTGAAGTTGACCCAAGAGGTCTCAGTCACCATTATTAGTTGAGCAAATTCAAAACCAACTAAAATATTTTTCTCTATTTCTAGTTCATACTTTTCATGGGGAACTCCTTTGACATCAAGTTGCAATTTTTAAAATGAAAAACTTTCTTTTATCATTTTTATTTTTGTTACTTTCATGCTCAAAATATTAATGGATTTAAAAAAAATTAAACTCAAAAAGAAAAACACACAAATGCACTCTAGATATTCTGAAAATCCAATGATATGATTTCATTCTTTTTTATTGGATCTCAAACAACCATTAACCTATTACAATTTCAAGAACATCTTCCATAATTGTGTTTCAAAATAAAAACTCTCTTCAAATTGTCTAGCCTATTTATTACATTGGTCTCGGTTTCATACACAATATATATTTGGACCTTTAATAAAAAGGATGAATGAAAGAGGTCTAGTATTCACGATAGTGACCTTGTTTGCCACTGGAAACGAAGCTGTAAGAGTAAAATAGGTCATGACTATTTTCAGTTTTTGTTTCCCCTTTTCTTGGTAAATATAATTAGACAAGTTTGGAATTTTTGGTAACTAAATCTTTAATTAGATTGTGGACCTAAAGTTTAGGTATTATTTTGGAAACAAAATCTTGTCAACAATCCTCCCTAAACCGTGTTTCTAGAAATCCTTAGCTATATGGTAATAAAATCTAAGAGATATGGTAAGTAGATTTTATTCCAAACTCTAATCCTTGTTCTTGTTGGAGTTGGATTATTTATTGTGTGTAGGGTTCCTCTACATTATAAATAGGAGGCTTGGACACGGCTGGAGGCGAGATTGAGAGAGCAAAAGCAAAGCGAGAAAATCGAAGTTCGAAGCGGTTTGTCCCAGACGTTGGACAGATTTTCATTGTAGCTTCCAATGTTACAGCATTAGGAACTACATTGAGTGTTGATGCTGTTTTTGTCTTCCTGTTAGATTTTAGGAAGTTATTTGTTTCTTCCCAGGTTTTCTCTATCTGTTTTCTGTGGGGTTTTTGCTCTCCAAGGCGTGTTGTCTTGTGAGAGTGTTTTGTTTGGCGATTTCGCATTCTTTTTGTAAACAATTCATCTTTTTAGTGAAATCTTTTTGGTCATGAGGCTAGATCTATAAGAATAAGCTTGTAGATTGTTTGGTAAAAGTTTGTGTTTCAATTTGTGCTTTATAATCAAGTCTTCCGTTGTTATTACAAGTTTCTGACCATTGTGATTTCCATTGTAGCTACATTAAAATCTACATTGGAAACTACATTGGTATCTCTTGAGAATCCTAGCTATTTTGTTCTTTCAGAAGCCAATAAAAAAGTTGGATGTTTTGGTTAGCGAGATACTTTAATTTTGTTTTATTAAAATTACTACATTTAAAACTATTAAAGAGAAAAAAAAAATATGTTCACTATTGAAAAGGAGTTAGATGAATTGAAGAGAAATTAATTTATTTTGGGACAAACTTAGTGAAGATAATTTTTTTTTTTTTGGATTTTCAAAATTTCACTGTTGTGTTTCTTTTTGGATTTTCTTTACAAAAAATCTTCAGTAGGATTTGAAGTATAAAAGTTAAAAAAAAAAAAGATGCTAAGAAACACCCATAAATTTTTATTTTTATAACTGAACCCATGACTTTTGAAATTTACAACCAAACCCCTCTAAACTGTATAAACACCTATCTTTGGGGCCATTGGCGTGCAAATAAGATAACTTTGGTCAACGACTTGTATTTACATTGTACACGAACTAAATTCGATTTTTTATAGTATCGAGACCTTGTGCACTTAACCCAAATAAGTGATTACTTTTAATGATTCTAAATTTTAGTGTAATGATTAGATTCAATAGTGTTAAATATTCCCTCAGTGCCAAAATGAGTGACACATCTTTAAATGATAAGAGACTGCATTGAAACTCACTCCAAAACGTTTGGATGAAAAGTAATGCTACTATGTGTGCATAATTTATGAAGACAATTTGTTTACGTTACACATAAAAGTGTTGTACCCTGGTCGAATGCATATCACTTTAATGTGTGATATAAATGGCCTGAACGAACCACCTCACCGACCAAAAAGAGTATTGGCATCATAAGGAATCTATTTTTCTTGTAGCAAAAAGATTCTGAACGATGTTTAATACTTTCCTCGACAAAATTTAGTGACGTGTGTTTGAACGACACAAGAATATATGTTATGTGGTTATATGCCCTAAGATTTGCCTAAACTGCAATGTCCCTTACAAGTTTTGATGGTGGGCAAGGAAAGGTATCAAGGTCAATTTATTGTTAACATAAATTTCATATAAAAAATAAAATAAAAATCAAAAGTCATAGATTAAGAATTAAAAAGCCAAATGCTCGCTTTCTTTCTCTCTCAATCTCTGTCTCTGTCTCTCTCAAACTCTCAAAATCCACAATCTAGTTTGCCATTGCTTTCATGCCTTGAGAGCAGCGAATTCCATTATGTATGGAGATAAAGCACTGTACGATTTCAATACTTTCATGCCCACCACATACATTTTCCAATCAACAGATTTGGATTGGGTGCTATGTAAGAACCCAAACCCATTACTTATATAACATCATTATAACATGCTCATGCCTTAACATGTTAACGAGTTCATATTGTTTAAATCTTGTTTGCATTAGGTTGACTACGATCATAGTCGCTTGTATGCCTTATATACTTTACATGCTTCGTTGTGGTTGCTTTGAGTATCGTCTTTGTGACAACCCGACCCCGACCCCGAGGAGGAATCGCGGGTCGTGTCGTCCAAATAAGGACTACAATTCATGCAAGGACTCAATTATCAAAACTGACGTGACGCAACATTGGACACGTAGGACAACTCGGCATTAAAAAGCCGGAATAATTTAAAACTTTAGAACCTGATATAACAGTTAATAGCAAGTAAACCAAGTCATCGGCGAATTTACAAACAGAACCCAACAACTAAACAATTCATGCTAGTATATAAACACCTCAACGGCTAAACACGCCGGAGAAACTACAAAAGTAAATAAGAGCTAATGGGATGCTCAATGAAGTCTTAACGAGTGAACCAATACATGCAAGCAAGGCTCGGCCTACAAGTGCCTAAGCAAACAACTAGAAACATAAGTAGTACTATTAGTCTTAGTCTACAACAAGTACAAGCTACTACAAGTACACATTCCCAGCGAAAGTCTAAATGACTTGCTTTAACCCAGCGTCCTTGCCAAAAAGAGAAACCAAAAGCCAACGCTACCACCTCTAGGAGCGCGATCACGAACAAGAGTAGACAATCAACCTCGATGAGACGGTCCTGGATGGTTAGGATCTAAAAACAAGAAAAGGGAGGGGTAAGTCATAAAGACTTTGTAAGCCACCAATTATGCATGACGAGATATAATGCAAGGCAAACATAGCACGTATCAAGCAAGATCATACTAGCACGTAGTTCTCATGTCGCGATGCACGTTGTTTTCACATAAGTGCTTAATTAAATCACATAGGATAAGGATATGTTATGGAACCGGTGCCGCTTCGTAGATCCTGAAATAAACAAGGTTATCACGATTGTATTTGTCGGATGCACGTATGATACATCGACCACGATAGTATTGTTCCAAGCGCCCTTTGGTTACGACGAGGTACTCTTCTCCACCTTGTGATCAAGATAGTGAAGGGTGTGTGCTAGTTTATGGTGTAGCGACCCATCACTACCATGAATCTCGCGATTCATGACGGCGATGCATCGTTGACCATCAAGACAATTCACGTAATGCCAGCTGGACTAATGGTATGCCAAGTAAATATTTACTTGTCACACAAAATCAAGTAAGGAGCGAGTTCGACAAGAGCGAATTCGTCCGAGTCAAGTAGATGTTTACTCACGTAATAAATCAAGTAAGGGAGCGAGGTCGACAAGAGCGACTCGTCCAATCAAGTAGGCATGTTACTCTACGATATACAAGTCAAGCATAAGATCAATCACGTTAAAAATTCTCAATAACTAATTTACAATTCTATTGAACTATAAACGTCGTAGGGATTCATTGTAGAGTCGGTATTGTTCAATGACTCTCTAAGCAACTCCGTTGAGTTATCGCTAAAATATTTCTAAGTAGAGGATGAATGCTATATGCAATTCATGGCTCTTTTCTATGTTCTCGATTCATTAACAATTAAACTATTAAGTCATTCATGACTTTTGGTCCATCAATATCAAAGTTCCCAAATTGTGAACCCTAACATGTTCATCATTTTTGAAGTTATAATTTACAACAAGTCCAAGAACAAAAGTTATTCCAAATCCTTTCTAGAACATTATTCATGCTTGATACAAGTTCAAATTATCAATTATGAGTCATTAATCCAAAATTTACAGAAAATTAACTTAAAGAATTTCAAGTTTTTAGCATGGTGCATGTCTTCTTGAACATGTAACTAGAAACTATCATGAAGGGAGCATGCTTGATATTGAGCATACAAAAACGGGGGAATTGGGTGCTTACCTTATTCGAAATCAAATTGTTGCATGCTAAAACAAACCAGGGATTATTAAACTAGAGGAGAAGAGCTTCGATTCGGTGGTCTCGGATTGAAAACGGATGGCCGAGCCCGGCAATCAAGCAATCAAGGTGGAGCTCCCAAGCTTTCTCTCTAAAGACCCACCAACAATGGAGGAATGAGAGAAATGGCTGATCTGTTGAGGTTAGGGATCTGTTGAGGTTAGGATGATGAACTTACTAAAAGTGGTCAATCCAAGATTAGAGTTATGAGGCTTCTAATTGGTGGATGAAAGAAAGTACCCTTTGATTAAAAACACATCCAAGGGCCAAAAATAGGATTAAAAACACATAAAAGGGCAAAAATAGGCTTAAAAGGGTCAAGGGTCGGGAGTCACGCCTGGGTCGCATAAAGAGGGTCGTGTGAGGGAGAAGACTCAACATGATTCAAAATCCCGTAACTAAGGATCTGAGCTGACCTTGCGGTCGCAAGGTCATTCCACCTTGTGAGGGCAAGGTCTCCGTAACTCGTTTCCCCGCCTTTCCTTGCGAGGGCAAGCCCAAACCACCTTGCGAGGGCAAGGTCTCCGTGATTGAAAAGCCTTCAAATTTGGCCTAGAATGAACCCCAAACAACCCAAGCAATTCAAGGGGGTAAACCAACACTCAAAACACGAGAAGAACAGGTCCGAACATCACCCGAAAGTTAAGGAGGAATGAAGGGCTTAAACTTGCAACGAACATCAAACGAATCAATGACGAAAAACAAAGATACAACAAGCATGAATGAACATTATTAAACATGATTTAAGACTAGGATACAAGGTCTAGGATCCAAGTAAACATCACACGAGTCTCAAAGACA
>JABEVN020003399.1:0-18414 GCA_013146195.2 Codonopsis lanceolata | reverse complement strand
GAAATATTATTATGCAAATGCGATTTACGTCATTATAATTATTAGTAGCTTTACCTCTAGGTTGGCTTGTCATCCTATTTGGCCTCGTAGTTACATATAATGGGCCTTTTAAGTCTTCATTCACAAGCAAAGGAAGAAATATAATTTCTAAGTTTTTAAGTATTCAATCATCTTATTCTTATTGTCCATCTTATTATTCTACAATTTTTCAATTGCCTATCCCAACAATTCATCACAGATTCCGACCTATTAGCGATGATCACATACCAAATGTTATATCGTGAGTTGGACTGTGTAATGCACGTTGTAGTCGATTATATTCTTTATGTATTTTGCATTATTTATGTGTTTTAGGTTGTGGTAAAAATATATATGTCATTGGAATTTATTTTCGAGTCTCTGGATATTAGAAATTTGCATTTTATATATACAAACTAAATAATTATAAGGACGTCAATTAACCATAGTCCAAGGGGAAGAAGTGTAAAAGCAAGTGCAATGGCAGATCATTGGGGAGCAACTGGTGGTAAACGGTAGGAAAAAAAATTAATTTTAAATTGATGAGGAGTATTATGGTTGTGCTACTTCACCCTCTTTTGATAAATTTTTATTGTAAAGCATTCATGTGGAGGCTTTAAAAACTCTTGGTTTTCTAGCCATTAACTAATAATAATACATAATAATAATCAATATGATAATGAGTATTAGTATTAGTATTAATATATATAACTTCTTTTTTTGTCAATAGTAAAAGACTTATATTTAAAAACTCTTACAACTAATATTACTTCTAACCAATGTGGGATAAAACTCTTCAAGGTGGTAAATTTCTTCTAATGATTTACTTTTAACACCATACTTTAAGTCTTGATATTTTATTAATCTAAAACTCGATTTGGACAAAAAATATATCATTTTCATACTATCGCCGAGTAGAACACATTTTCTCAATTAACTTCGACAATAAACAAATGACACTTAAAAAAATTTGTGCCTCAAGTTGCACAATTTGGGCCAATAAATAATCTATCATACAATCAGCCACAAGTCATTCAGTCACCAACTTAAACTATCAACAATAAGTTATATGGTTCTCAATTACTTAAAACGTGTAAAATTCATTTTTGCATTTTCTAATATAAATCCATATTTGGAGAAAAATATAGTGATAGATATAGTGACCTAAGGAAACAATTCTATTTATGTTTCGAAGACTAATCGATATCACTGACATAGGAGGATATATATATATATATATATATATATATATATTTAAAGTTGGTGAGGAGCATTATGGTTGTGCCACCTCTCCCACTTTAGATAAATATTGATTCTTAGGCATCCATGTAAGACTTTTTATCTTTCAACCATTACCTATTAATAATATCTATTAATATTCAATATGATAAGGGGTATTATCATATAGCTATGTATAACAATAGATATAACTTTTTCTATTGTCAATAGTAGAAGACTTATATTTAAAAACTTTTACAACTAACATTACTTCTAACCAATGTGGGATAAAACTCTTCAAGGTGAGATATAACTTCTAATGACTCACTTTTAACATCATACTTTAACTTTGATATCTTATTCATCCAAAACTTGATTTGGACAAATAAATATATCATTTCGATGTTCTTGTCGAGTATAACACATTTGCACAATTACTTTTGTCAACAAACAAATGACACGTAAAGAAATTTGTGCCTCAAGTTGCACAATTTCTTTCACTAAAAACACTAATTTTTTAATAAGTATTATACTTTAACTCTTGATATTTTATTTATCCAAAACTCGATTTTGACAAATAAATATATCATTTCGATGCTCTCACCGAGTAGAACACATTTGCGCAATTACCTTCGCCAACAAACAAATGACACATAAAGAAATTCGTGCCTCAAGTTACACAATTTTTCTCACTAAAAACACTAATTTTTTGAACATATATTATACTTTAAGTCTTGATATCTTATTATCCAAAACTCGATTTGGACAAATAAATATATCATTTTGATCCTCTCACTAAGTAGAACGCATTTGCGCAATTACATTCGTCAACAAACAAATGACACGTAAAGAAATTTGTGTGTCAAGTTGCACAATTTATTTGACTAAAAACACTAATTTTTCTACATTAGAATAAATGTATCCCACATTGGTTAGAAATTGATGTTGATTTAAAAACTTATATTATTAAGTACCAATAGAAGAAATGTATCATACATTGGTTGGAAAGTGATGTTGATTTTCAAAGTCACTAGAAAACCAAAAGTTTTTAAAGCTTCCACAAGGATGCTTTAGAATGAAGTTTTATTCAAAGATTTATCATATATATACATATATATATATATATATATAATGTTTTTACCATTATTACCAATAGAAGATGTATATCTCACATTGGCTAGAAAATGATGTTGAGTTTAAATTATTTTATATTATTACCAATAAAAGAGATGTATAGCACATTGTTTAAAAAGAAAATGTTAGATTTTAAAATCTTTAGACTAAAGACTTTCATTTTTACAAGAGATATATCTCACATGGTTACAAAATATTCTACTATTATTACCAATAGAAGATATGTATTAAACATTGGTTAGAAATTAATGTATGTATTAAAAATACTATTATTAATTACTAATTGAAAAAATGTATCATACATTTGTTATAAAGTGATGTTGGTTTTCAAAGTTTTTTGACAAAAGACTTCTACAATTATTGGTTAAAAAATGATATTGATTTTTAATTATTTTAGATTATATAAAAGACTTACTATTATTAGCAATAGAAGATATATGTACTTTTGGTTTTCTAGCCATTAACTAATAATAATACATAATAATAATCAATATGATAAGGGGTATTAGTATTAGTATATATAACTTCTTCTATTGTCAATAGTAGAAGACTTATATTTAAAAATAACTAGTAAGGTTCACGTGTGTTGCACGTGGTGTTAATGATTTTGTTAAAAGTGATTTGTTGGTTCCTTCATTTTTTTGTTGACTTTTAATTATTAGATTTTTGTGTGTTTTAATATTTACAGTTTTTGAGACTTATAAATTATGTTGTTGTGTGTTTAGCATTTATGATACTTTGTTTTTCAGTCATTTATAATGTATGCTTTTAGTCATTGTATAGCAACTTATCCTACACATTTGTTTTTTTTGTTGGTTATTTTTAAATCTTTTTTTTTAATATCAAACATGAGTTCATTCATTTTTATCAGTTTGTAAATTGAAAACAATTCAAACTTACTATCTTAGATAAGCACATTGTTGTTGAAGACTTTGCTTATGTCGTTTATGGAATTTATGACCCTTTAAAAAAAATTGTGTTGGAGAATTAAACTCTCAACCCCAAAGTATATAGTTACACTAAAAAATATAAAATTCCACCAAAGTATCTATGAAGTCTCACTTTGCCACACACAACCTAAGTTTTGCCATTTACATATCATTTTATAATTTTTTTCTAGTTAACTTGATCAGATCTCCAACTCTAACGAAAGGATAGAGATCAACAACATTGAAAGTTGATGAAACACCATAATTATCCGGAATTCTACTTCATAAGTATTGCCACCAATCTTTTCAAGATCCCGAATCCGACCATTGGCCCTTGGTTTCAACTTTCCATGACGTCCACGAGGGAATCGCTCCTTCCTCAAAGTAATCCAAACCAAATCTCCCTCCTGAAAGTTGATTGCCTTCGATGCTTATTTGCACTTCTTTGGTACTTTCCATTTTGCTTGATAATTTCTTGTCGTACAACCACTAAAATGTGAGTGGTAGGAAGGGGAGCTAAATCAATGGAGTAATTGGATTATGACCATACCAACTTCAAATGGCCTCTACCAAAGAGTTTGGCTAGAAGATCGATTATACACAAACTCTGCTTTGAGCCAATATTGCATCCCACGCAATTTTAGAAGATCAATTACCAGCTCCCGCTCCACTTCACGCATTTGTTTTGTCCCAAATCGTCCCACGCCTCCGTGGATGAGATGAACTAAATTGAAGTTTAGTTCCAAGCTTCCTCAAAAGTGTACGCCAAAATGACACATAAATTTTGAATCCCGATTAGATGTAATTGTCCTTGAATACCATAAAGTCGCACAATTTCCTTGAAGTAAAGATCAACGACATGTGTAGCATCCAAAGTCTTTGTCAAGGGACAAATGTGCCATTTTTGAGAAGCGATCAACCACCACCATGACCGATCTCTTTCTTTTGAGTGCGAGGCAACCCAATAACAAAATCCATGCTAACATCCTCCCATGGACTCATTGGTACAGGTAATGGAGTGTACAAACCAAGATTTTTCCATGACTTTTGGCAATGTGACAGGTCCTACACCGCTCGATACATTTTTTGACATCTCGATCCATCCTTGGCCAATAATAATTTTCCTCGAACAAGTGCAAGAGTCTTATCTCTACCAAAATGTCCAAAGCAAGTCCTCCATGGTGAGCTTCATTGATAAAAGCTTGTCGCAGAGAATATTCAGAATACACAAAGTTTATCTATAAAGAGAAACCCATTGTGAATCAAAAAGTTTAAATGGAGTCTTCAAGCATTCTTCCCAAATCTTTCCAAAATATGGATCATCTTTGTAAATATATTTAATTACCTCCAACCAACCACATTTACTTGCAAGCTAGACAACAAGAAATGTCGTCTACTAAGCGCATCCAAGATTACCACGATTTAAAACTCGGCATTTATGTTTGATAAGAAAATTAAATGCTTGCAAAAATTCAACCCATCCAAAGATGACGAAATTTGGTTTTTGTTGAGTATTCAAGTATTTCAAAGCTTCATGGTCCGAGAAAAGAACAAACTCCTTCTACGCAAGAGATAATGTTGCCAATGATCCAAAGCGCACAATAGCAAAAATTCTTTGTCATAAGTAGAATAATTGCACCGAGAATGATTCAACATCTCACTAAAGAAAGCAATGGGTTTACCTTCTTGGATAAGAACACCCCAATTCCTATATTTGAAGCATCACAATCTACTTTGAAGACCTTGTCAAAGTCCAGCTACAATATTGGCTTGACCTTTTTAAGTTTGAAACTCTTTTGAGCTTCTTACGTCATTTAAAGCTCCATTTGACACCCCAATTCGTACCCATGGTATGTGGCCCGACATAAAATATCAAGAGCTGTTAAAAACTTAACAAATGTCAAGTTGCGAGAAGTCAAAAATGCGAAAGGAAAAGCGAGGATGCGAAACAATGAAGCTACGAGGGGAAAGTGACAAATTTTGAAACTCCAAAAGGAGCTTGGTGCCGCCAATGACACCCATGGTGCCGCACCAAGCATTGTCTTGGCCGCACCATGGGACTTCTGTCGTCTCTCTCGATCAAATAGGTACAATTTCTTTTCAAGCATAAGCGCAAAATTGATGCACGGGAAAGAAATCAAGAAATTCCACCAGCGTCCTCTCCACTTTGCTATAAATAGAGGCCTTCGGCTCCCGGTTCGCACACATTTTCCTCGCGATTTTTTAGATCGCTTGAAAGCTACTTCGTTCTTGATTAAAAATAATACGAGAGGTGCGAGATATAGGTGAGTGGAAGCCCCTATAATCTCCAAACCCGTCCAAACTGCGCCAAATCAAAACACATAGGTTATAAGTGATCCCTAGCTTAATTGTTAGATATCCACCTCAAATCCCAGGTCAAAAATCCCAAAGTAAGTTGTTACTACTGCGAGTAACGAGCTAAAAGTCAAAAACTAAGTCTAGGTTCGCCCAACTAGAAAGGCCAAAACCTACCCAAATAAAGTTGTCACTGCTGCAGAGTTGATAAGCCCAAACCTCAAAACATCAATCAAATCAGCGGTCATCCGCGGTTCAATTCAAAACAAAAGACTCCCTCTCACGAAGGACGGAGCGAGCACACCGCCGCTCAAAGGTAATACCTTTAAGGCGTATTTTATTTTATTTGTATTTTTCCCTTTTATTTATTTTCAAAAATTGTTATTTAAATCCGGCAATGTAGCCAATATAAGCCGTTGTGCCCGGATTAGATTAGGAAATATTATGTAAAAGAGCCGTTATAATGGCCAAATATTCTTAAATATGTTTGTAATTATTGGAAGGAGGCGGCTGCGTGTCAGTAAATAATGTAACCACGAATGTATCTGTTTAATTTTCCCTTGTCAAAATAAGACCTTATTTATTTGCTAGATTAATATAACAATGAGCATACTTCAGCCAAAAAGCGTTTTGAGACCGAAAGGCGAGTAGCGAGTTGGGTGCCTAGCACCTTCGACTCGTAACTTAGCCTCGAACCCGCTTTTCTAAAATCTCGGTTTTCTTTTACGGTTTTCCTTTATTTTTGCCTTAAAATAAAGGTGGCGACTCTAAAACTTTCGGATCGGTGGGGCCTCGCAGCATTCCCTCTTTGCACTTTCACTACTTCCCTTAAAAAAGGGAATCACGGGGAATGGAGGGTGATGTATTCTCATATCTGGTATCCCCTAAACAAGGGATAACTTGATGCGGAAACCATAGCTCCATAGCGATCGATTGGGCCATAAGGCTATTTTAATAAATTCATAAATGGGGCGTCGCAATATCTTTTCTTGCACTTCTCTATTTTCCCTGAAAGATAAAGGGGAGAATGAGAATGGAAAGGTAATGCATTCACATATCACTGTTATCCCGAAATAAGGGATAACTTGACATGAGAAACCTTTAGTTCCCATTTTGGATACAAAATCCATTCAAGGCAACCGAGGCACATTCCAACGTGCTAACATAGCCGACACTCCTCTCGCACTTTGATTTCGTCTTCCCAAACAAGGGAGGGTGGAGCGAGAGCGGTGGTGCCCCGCATCCCTGCATCCACCCAACCAAGGCGGCGGGCGCGCGCACCAGGAACCTCACGGTGGCGACTCTATTTGGGGAGTTGTTTTATTTTAAATAAAATGGAGGGCTAGACTCATAAAATAAAACCTTTTTTGTTTTTCTTTGTTTAATTTGCGGTATGCTCGTTATATGAATTTACGCATTTCAATAAAGTGTTCCCATTACGGTACGTGGCTATATTTGTGGATATGATCCTCCATCGCGGCGATCTCGTTCGATACATTACGGACATGTTCGAGAGTATAAAAAAAATCAAAAAATCAAAAATATATTTAAAAAAATTTCGGAAAAAAAATCAAAAAAAATTATATATTACAATAAATTCAGGCGACACAACAAAAGAGGGGGCTTTACTTCTGGCTCTATTTTCTTTTATTTATTTTATTCCAGTTCATTTTCTTTTTTCACTTTATTCTGTACATTTGTACATTTCTGCATTCATTATGTCATTTTATTTTGGGGGCATAGGACCAAAATTTGTAATTAATAGGGATAGATAGTTTCCACGCTTTTCTTTCTATTTCTTAAAGTGGTATGGTTGCTTGCTTGCGCTCAAAAATAAAAAGCCGAGAAAATCCATATATACTTGACAAAGGCAGAGCCAAATTTGTTTTATTTTTTATACAGTAAAATAAATAAAGGTTTTTCTTGTTTTCTAGATATCGCACACACGCACATGCATATAGCTATATTAGGCGTTACCCTACACCATGGCCTACCCCTGCATAAGCCAACGTTAGAATGCATATAGATTCTCAGGACACTTCATTGACCGACCGGTTTTTGCATCTCTGAATTGTGAGCCAGCCCCTGTAAAAAAAATACAAAAAGAATATATATATATATATATATAAATGCGCAAGTAAAAAAAATGATGAAAAAAAAGAAAAATAAACTGCGCAACAACAAAAAATAATAACAAGAATAAATAATAAACAGGGCTGATTTATTATTCTTTGATGCTCGACCTAGACCATTTCGAATGGTGGATCCTGGAAATAGTATAGGCCCTCGCACAGGACGATCCAGTCTAGGGAGTCGAAAGGCGAGGTGGAATACGTTGGTCTATACTTTGGAGAAAGAATCCCTTTGTTCGAGAAAGTCTGAGGCTGTCAAAATAAAGCAGGTGCTTATCCGGTCAACTGTAGGGAACAAATAAACACTAATAAAATACACTAATAAAGGCACGCTGTACTCCAAACCCTAAAAGCCTTCAGCCAGCCTCCTGATACCTCCAAACCCATTTTCCTCAAAAGACCTGGCTCGAATTTGGAAAGGCAGAGATAATACTAGCCGGTTGATACGGGAAATTAGCAATCGAGAACAAAAGGTGTCGATGTCGAGATCGAGACAAAGGCGAGAATCGATCTGAGAAAATGCAGATCCGAGCAGTATGGCAGCAGAAAGTGAGGTAATCTCTTCCCCTGCAGTCCCCCAAGAAGCATCAACCCTCCATGTTCCTCCAAATCCAATTTCCCAGCCAAACACCAACCCACCAAATACCTATTATTACCAAAATTTTAACCCTTTTTCATCACACCCTCCTTATCCTACCCAAAGTCCTTACCCAATCCAATATCCATATCCTACCTGAAATCCATATCCTACCCAAAGTCCTTACCCAATCCAATGTCCCTATCCTACCCGAAATCCATATCATACCCAAAGTCCTTACCCAAACCAATATCCCTATCGGCCCGAAACCTTATCCGACCCGATATCACTATCTATCAATATCCATATCGGTCAATATCCTTATCCTACCCAATATCCATATCCAGCCCAATATCCATATCCAGCCCAAAATCCTTACCAGGTACCACAGCCAGAAATTAACCCAGCCTTCCCTAACCCTGCCAGCATCTACCAAAACCCAACTCTCCCGCCCGCCAAAATGGAGGCTGACATTGAAAATTTGAGAGCCATGATGCTCAAAATCCTAAACCAAGAAGTTTCTAATGATAATTTGGGGAACAACTTCCTGGGCATGATAGGCAGAGGTACTAATTACAAGAAGCTCCCTGTTGAGTTTGGGTCTATTTCTAAAAAGCCTCTGCAGAACTAGTATACTACGACCGGCCCACTTAATTTTGACGCCCACAGACCTGGTGGACTACTTCGGATATATTACCCCTATTCCTTTCCCTAGCCTTACGGATATGGTCATCTACCAATCCGCTCCCTAAAATTGAGGATCTCAAACCACAGGTCCTCAATAATGTAATAAACCCTGTACGGTGTGCTTTTAATAATAATCTAAAGTTCTTTGCTTATTTCTTAGTTGCACCTACATTTAAAAGACACATTAAATAATTATAATAATGAGTCATTTAAAAGGACCCAAAAGATAAAAAAAAAATTATTTGCTTGAGCTTGTAAAGTCAGTAGAGCCAGGGACATCATCCACCAACAGAAACTGAAGAATGATCCACTATCAATCTGAGGCTGGACAAGGAAATCAAAAGAAGTCAGAATCGGCAACTCCCTGCAAGGCTCTAAAAAGAATAACACTCATGGATCTCCTCAAAAGGTTCGTGGACATGCTCGCCTAGTCCTATGAAGATGTGTCAGGGGTAGACCCAGCCATGGTTGAACACCGGACCCCCACATGTCCGGATGCTCAGTCAAACAGACAAAAGCTCCACCGCATCAAGCCAGAATGGTCACTACAAGTTGAAAAAAAAAAGAAAGCATGAAACAGCCACACGTCAACTTCATTCGGGTAAAAAAAAAAAGAGGAAAAAGAAAGAATGAAAAAAAGTAAAAAAAAAATGGTAATAAAAAAAAAAGAAAAAAAATACCCGATCTGGCTGTTCAAAATAGTGATCATTCCCAAGCCGAACAATTTTTTTCAACAGCATGCTGGGCTATAGCAGCAGGAGACCAAGAAAAGACCTCATCCCTTGGGGGACCTACTGCTATCATGTCATGTCGTCTGGGCTAAGAAATAATGGGGGCTACTTATCAAAGGCTGCTACCCCTCTCTTCCACGATGTGTCGTACATTGTCAATGAGATCCGATCAGGAGATGCCATACTCCCCACAAGCCGGGAAAGAAGACCTTGTTCAGCCCTCCAATTTCAATGAGCTCAAAAGGTATGGTGCCCGATCCATTCTATCCGACAAGTGCTTCCCTCTCGGCCGCTAGGTGAAAACCCGAAAAGGCGGCCTAGAGCAAAAGTTAGGGCATTAAAAAAATGAAAAACAAATGATGAAAAAATGAAAAATAAGAAATAAGGGCTCGCTAGGCTGAAAACCCGAAAGGGCGGCCTAGGCAAAAATTAGAGCACACAAAAAAAAACAACAAAAAAAAATTTTATTCATAATAAAAAATAAGGGCTCGCTAGGTTGAAAACTCGAAAGGGCGGCCTAGGCAAAAGTTAGAGCCAAATAATCAATATATATTAGGAGAATAAGGAGAGGGAAGGCACTCTTTGAAACCTCGACATCTTACCTTCAGTCTTCAGCATGCAAGGGGGCTCGTCTGACAGAAGAAAAAGAAAAACCACGACATAAGCTCGCAATAAAACACTAAAATATAATATTACGGGTCCTAAGGTGCAACTTAGGAATAATTGCTAAAGAAATTTAGGTTATACGTTAATTGCCTGTACATATCAATTATTGCCTATACCCCCTTTGTTTCCCCCAAAATTATCCTTCATTTGCAGCTTAAGCCTCGGAGTAGTCCATCAGTGCCTGCGGCATCCGCCCGGCCGGTCCCATATACTTTTTCCGCAAGGCACAGAAAAGGCTCAGTCTCATCAGAAGGAGAGGCACCAGAAGTATCCTCGCCCTATTCATCATCTGCGTTGCCATTGTCCTGAAACAACCAAACAACTTGGATCTCGATCATTCACCGCTGCCCTGTCTGATTATGAAGAAAAATGCAGGAGTTGTGAGAATAGCCTTATGCCAAGTATAGCCCTGCAACAATGGTATGGCTGAGAACAGAAGGAAGTGATTGCCTTTTCCTTTCCCTGCATATCACGAAGAAAAAAAAAAGAGAAAAAGAGAAAAGAAAAAAGAAAAAAAGGGAAGCCTGTTCGAACCCGAAGGTATATTCCTTTAAAATCCATTTTGAGAATACAGTGTGCCACTACCCGTTAGGTCGGTATAGCTTTGCTTTGTACGTGCGTCTTGAGTCTGCATATGTTTATTTATTTTGCATCATATAAAATTAGATTGCATTGTAAATGTTTGTACAGGTTTTAAACAAAAACAAAACAAAAACAAAAAAACAAAAAACAAAAAAAACAAAAACAAAAACAAAACAAAAACAAAAACAAAACAAAAACAAAAAAACAAACAAACAAAATTTTTATGTATTGTTTTGCATATAAATAAACGTTTTTGTAATCTAAGCATTATAAATGCATTTTGCATCTTAAAGATATATACTACATTTTGTATTACTGCATGCATGATAGAATAGGAAAATACCCATGCATCATGTTAATACGCATCTTATAATTTTTAGGCATCACATTTGCATTAAATAAAGTAGTACATGCATTCATCATGTGCATTCATTATCCAATAAGCCGCATTAGGGGTGCACTAAAAAGAAAATAAAATGCCCCCAATCATGAAAATAAATATTCCCACGGCATTCACTACATCCCTGCAGCATAAGCATGCATCATTTAGATCCATTTGCATTTGTAATATAAATCATGCATAATAAGGTCAAATAGTGACCATTAGTTCAATCATGCATCGTAAAAATAAATAATATAAATTTCATGCATCATTACTTAATTGCATCATTTAGGCATAAATAGGACATGCACATGCATCATTAATAAAGTCAGGAATACTTCAAAAGTACCACACAGTGCCAAAATCTAGCAGATTAGAAGTATATCTTGGCAGACAAAAAAAAAACAAAAACAAAACAAAACAAAAAAACAAAAAGAGGTAATAAGCATGCAAATAAAGAAAAATGGTGAGCATGCAGAAAAAAAGAGAGGGAATAAAATCCCAGCGGTAGAACTACGTTTGGTCGATTCATGAAAAAGGATACGTGGCGACCTACATCGAGGTCCGACCATCACAAATAAAAATAAAATAAATAAATAAATAAATTCCCCAGCAAAGAGTGGCAGAAATGTCGAGAATCGGTAGAATACAGCGACCAGGGTCTGCAAAGGTAAGTCAGTCTGATATTCCTACCACGACTCTAGAATAATTTCCTTTTTTAGGAAAATTTGAAAAAAAAATTTGAAAAAATTTTGCTTTGTTTTTTTAAAATAAAAGAAACTCTTTTTCAAAATTGAGTTTTGATTTCAAAAACACAAAAAAAGAGGAATATTTCAAAAACAAAAAAAAGAGGAATATTTGAAAAAAAACAAAAAACAGGGAGAAGAAGAAAGAGGAAGGAAAAAGAATATTTTTCACTTCACAATTTTCGAAAATACTTGAAGAATGATTAATTCGCCATGCTCGGCGACGGATCTTTAGTCAAGCACAATTTTCTGGATATCTGAAAGTTTTCGGGCTATGTCTGGAAACAAGACAGCGATCAAGGCCCAGACATACCTAGAAAATTCTTCTTAACACATTTCAACGACAAGGTATTGACCGGTTGAAATTGTGGTAACAGAAAAGCAATTCGCAGTGCTCGGCAATGGATCTTTAGTCAAGCACAATTTTCTGGATATTTGAAAGTTTTCGGGTTATGTCTGGAAACAAGACAGCGATCAAGGCCCAGACATAATTAGAAAATTTTTCTTAACACGTTTCAACGACAAGGTATTGACCGGTTGAAGGTGGTAGCAACATTCAAATCTTCATCAGTATTTGACAACGGTTTCGGACCAGGAAGAATACGGCTTTTCGAAAACACAAAAATCTTTTCCGTTGTGTTCTCGATCGGGTTTGGCCGAAGAACATGACATCCTCACTTTAGTTGTAGTTTAGGGTTTTGGCTGAACTACGCAGTCTGATTTCCTTTAATAAAGGAATCGTGGCGGCCTACATTAGTAGGTTCGACCATCAGAGCACATTAAATTCACATCTGCTTAAAACTGCGATAACTTTTTATAACCAACTAAAAATGTCTAAGTTATAGAGTTTGGATAGCATGTTCACTGTGCATTATAAGCGCTACCAATTGCATTCTCCGTTCTTAATTGAGCGAAATTGGAGAGTCTCTTGTTTATCAACGATGTTCGTCTACTCGGTAAGCCTTAAGGTTACGTAGACTCCATCGTTGAGGGCTCTGTAGACACCCCAATTTCGTACCCAGTATGTGGTGACATAAAATATCAAGAAGCTGATTAAAACTTAACAAATGTCAAGTTGTAGAAGTCAAAAATCACGAAAGGAAAAGCGGGATCGGCTTGATGAAGCAGGGGAAGTGACAAATTTTGAAACTCAAAAGGAGCTTGGTGCCGCCAATGACACCCATGGTGCCGCACCAAGCATTGTCTTGGCCGCACCATGGGACTTCACGTGCGTCTCTCTCGGATCAAATAGGTACAACTTTTCAAAGCGCAAGGTACAAGGCGCCAATGCGGAAAGAAATCAAGAAATTCCGGCGTCCTCTCCCTTTGCTATAAATAGAGGCCTTCGGCTCCCGGTTTACGCACACATTTTCCTCCGCGATTTTTAGATCGCGGCGAAGCTAGCTGCGTTCTTGATTAAAAATAATGCGAGAGGTGCGAGATAGGTGAGTGGAAGCCCCTATAATCTCAAACCCCGTCCAAACTACGCCAAATCAAAAACCCATAGGTTATAAGTGATCCCTAGCTTAATTGTTAGGTATCCACCTCAAATCCCAGTCCAAAAATCCCAAAGTAAGCCGTTACTACTGAGTAACGAGCTAAAAAGTCAAAAACTAAGTCTAGGTTCGCCCATGACTAGAAATGTCAAAACCTACCCAAATAAAGCTATCACTCTGCGAGTTGATAAGCCCAAACCTCAAAACATCAATCAAATCAAGCGGTCATCACCCGGTTCAATTCAAAACAAAAGACTCCCTCTCCACGAAGGACAGGCGAGCACACCACCGCTCTAAAAGGTAATACCTTTAAGAGCGTATTTTATTTTATTTGTATTTTTTCCCTTTTATTTATTTTTCAAAAATTGTTATTTAAATCTCCGCAATGTAGCCAATATAAGCTGTTGTGTTGCCGGATTAGATTAGGAAATATTATGTAAAAGAGCGTTATAATGGCCAAATATTCTTAAATATGTTTGTAATTATTGGAAGGAGGCATTTGCGAGTCCGTAAATAATGTAGCCACGAATGTATCTGTTTAATTTTCCCTTGTCAAAATAAGACCTTATTTATTTGCTAGATTAATATAACAATGAGCATACTTGACCAAAAAGCGTTTGAGACCGAAAGGCGAGTTGGGTGCCTAGCACCTTCGACTCGTAACTTAGCCTCCGAACCCACTTTTCTAAAATCTACGGTTTTCTTTTCATGTTTTCCTTTATTTTGCCTTAAAATAAAGGTGGCGACTCTAAAACTTTCGAGATCGGTGGGGCCTCGCAACATTCCCTCTTTGCACTTTCTGTTCTCCCCAAAAAAGGAGATCACGGGAATGGAGAGTGATGTATTCTCATATCTGGTATCCCACAAACAAGGGATAACTTGATGCGGGAAACCCATAGCTCCCATAGCGATCGATTGGGCCATAAGGCTATTTTAATAAATTCATAAGTGGGGGAGTCGCAATATCTTTTCTTGCATTTCTCTATTTTCCCCTGAAAGATAAAAGGGGAGAATGAGAATGGAAAGGTAATGCATTCCCATATCCTGTTATCCCCGAAATAAGGGATAACATGACATGAGAAACCTTTAGTTCCCATTTTGGGTACAAAATCCACTCAAGGCAACAGAGGCACATTCCAACGTGCTAACATTGGACACTCCTCTCGCACTTTTGATTTCGTCTTCCCCTAAACAAGGGAGGGTGGAAGTGAGGCAGTGGGAGTCAAATACTAAGGGTGAGGCTGCTCATTTTCCTAAGTGTCCAGAATCAGAGAATCACATAATACCAACAGTTTGAAGGACTCTTCAAATTTGAACGGCAGTATTATTCACGAACTTACATCAACAATGCGCAACTCTTCAAATGACAGAAAAATTGCGGTTATTCTTTGGGATTAGTCTGGCTGAGTCTAACGTGATTCTCTTATTTTGACACTTAGAAAAAGCGACCTCACCCTGTATTTGTTCATTGACTTATCTTGGAGGGGTTGTTCCAAGTTTACCTATAAAAGGGTTATTTTGTAATGAACAAAACACAAATTATGAATAGATATTTTGTGAGCTTTTCAGCTTGTTAAAAACATTTGTTTCTTCTTATATCTTACTCTAAACTCTTTGGTGGACTCCTAGAGTGGTGAGTGCTGATGTGCCTTGTATTTCCTCCTACTTCCCCATACTTTCCAGTGTCAGTTACCAATTTGACATCAAGGTGTACATGAGATTTCACGTATAGGACATTTGGGTCATTTTAAACAGCGCTTTCTGCTTTTATATTACCCAGAAAACTTATTTTTCTTCTTCTCCAACAACTCTTTCTCTACTTCTTCTCCATCAATGACCTCTTATGTAAATTTTAATTGAGATAAAACTCAGGAGAGTATGAATCTTTTATTCAAAATTTTCTATTGAAAAATAAATAAAAATAGAGCGGAATCATATAAGATATTATAGAGATATAACTGAAGATCAGATAATCACAATCAGGCGTCAAGACCCCCACGAATAAGAACCCACAAAAAATTAAAGTTGTCACAGCCCCTCGACATTTCTCCTTTTCTCTCTCGTACAACATAATACACAAACATACACCACGAATTTCAAAACTCATATTTGAACGAATCACAAATGTATACGACAAAGATGAGGCACGCCATGGTTCAATCCATCTTTATCTTCCCTACCTTAAACTCTAATAAATTTCTCATCGGCACCGTTGATATTGTTTTTGAACTACTTTCGATTGGGCCAAAATATGATTAACTCTCAAAATTACACAATAAATCTCACATTGCACCCCAACCTACGAAGTGTCTCACTTCCATACCTTATTGTTCTATTTGTCCCACTTTGCCCCCTTCCGTCTATGGGTGCTGAAAATAGTAACGAAAAATGGTATGTGCATATCGCATGAAGATTATTTTAATCATTTTTCTTGGGGTTCAAAATGGGATTTGATTATAACTTCATTATTTAGTTACCCATTTAGTATTTAAAATATGTTTTCAAATAAAAATAATAAATAATTGTTTCAATAATCCAAAAATAATTATATGGCCAATTTACAATTCCCCCCGCAAAGTATCCACCAAATCGCATAGTACACCCTAACCTAAGGTTTGTCCCATAATGGTATGTGATGCTATATTGTTTTCCATTTTCCACCCTACCCCTTGACAAACGTTAGAAAAATCACTTTAAATAGCACGTGGTCTTCCACGTGCGAGGAAAAAAAATGACATTTCCCTTATCTGGCTAAAGAGTAAATGTATTAAAAGGAAAAACTCTAATCTCACATCCTCTCATTCTCTCATCTCCTGGTGCAATCCCATCTTTGGCTCCATCGTATTAGCCGTCATCTCTAGCCCCACCATATATAGAAACCGCCATCTCGGCTAAACCCTTCCCATCCGATCACTCCTATCACAACTCGGCGCCTACCTCTTATGATTTTAGCCAAATTCTATCTTGATCCCCTCATTACGTCCCTGCAAAAGTCGCGCCTGAAGTAGCAATCAGAGGCTATAGAGTATACTTACTAAAAACCCTTATAAAAACATGGTATTGATAGAAAACCAATAACACATATCGTCTAATTTATTTGAAAGAGATTCGGACATGAATTAAGAGAAATGGTAAAGGGTTTTATTGAAATACTCTTCAATTTTGCTGGAGAAAATTGGACATGCAACCGGCTTGCATATGGCTTAAAACATAGTATCGAAATTGAGAGGATGTTGTAGAAGCTATGGTTCTAGATGATTTCGACCTCATAGCAACTGTCGTGGTGGTCGGGTTGAGTTATTTAAAGATTTATGAGAGAAAAAGTAAAGTTAAGTTAAGTCATGTAAGAGGATAAAATGGGGGATGAGAAATTGATTGATTTCAGTGGTGGTTTCAGAGAAGGTGAGTGAATCCAATTTCATACAAGAAATCGGAGATGGGACGGGTATCTATGGGTAAAAGTTTTCATATCTTTTGTTTGTGTACTTTGTTTTCATCATCAAGATAAAAAAATTGATAATGAAACCAACGTGTATCTATCTTTTGGTTTAAGAGAGAATTTAAGAGAGGACAAAACCCGGATCGGGTTACGGATTAATTTTTGTTTTGGGGACGGTGAAGATCGGAAAACATGGTGGGTCTTTTCTCTACATTTTCTTTTAGCAAGAAAAAAAGGAATGGTGGACCTCCACTCCATTTTTTTAACATTTTAACTTTACACACACATTTATATAATTTTTTTAGAAAATTATATTTTATTTCTTAATTTTTATTAGGCTAAAATACATTTAGCACCCCAAGTTTACACAAAATTCCTAAAATTTCCCTCGAGTTAACATCCACGGAAATGTCAAATTAAGCGTGGCTTTTCTAATGGCTGGTTAGAGATTGAAAAATAGGGTTTAAAAATAACGTCGGATACTATTATGGGACAAACCTTAGGGTTGGGGTGCACAATGTGATTTGGTGGATACTTTTGAGGGAATTTTAATTTGGCATAATTATAAGGAAAATGTTATCCTTGCAACTAATTATATTACCTAACAACTACGTTTTGAATAAGCGCAAAGTTGTTTTGGACAAAGACATTTTTGTTTTTTTTTTCAAGGCTTAGTTGTAAGAAAATTTATAAAATTAGTTGTAAGGCTAACAACTGATTCTTTGTTACTAACTAATATTTAAATTAAAATTACATTACTCTCCAAAATGAATTTTAAAATTAATTTAATTTATTTGTTATCAATGGTTTTCTTCCATCAATCTCATCATTCATAGACTCACCACCATTATCACCTCAAATAACACCATTAACTCAAAAATATATTTTTGTTTTTTTTTGTCTAATTCTTTACTCGCCGTTCAAATTAACATATATGCCAAAACTCGTCATTTATAGACCTACCACCACTACAACCTTAAATTTCACTATTTACAAATCCAAATTTAATTTTTTGAATTTTCAAATTTGAAGATTGAAACTCAAACCGATATGAATTTGAAAAATTGATGATTTGGAAATCTAACAATGTCATATTTCTCAGAAACCACCATTGTTAAGCTTACAATCACCCCAAACACCACTCCCCCAACACATCACCATCACACCCAATCGCTTCGACCACTGTGAAAAACAGTTCACCTTGCTTTAAAAAGCGAAAAAATAAAATATCTTTAGTTCGTTAAGTCACCATTAAAATTGGATGACAGTTAGGGATAATAACGAAATTGTATATATCTTTAAAAAGTATAATGAAAATTTCTCTCGAGTAGTATAGTGGCAGGTGCAAAATTATCTATGGT